>JAIFAC010000237.1:0-140071 GCA_026545765.1 Plantago major | reverse complement strand
AGAATGAGAAGAAGAAGGAGAAGATGAAAAAATGGTCGATCGCCTCTGTCCGTCCAAATTAGGAAACTACGGGGCGGACACGTGTCCGTCGGCCAGTCGATTCGCCATTTTTGGCGGCGGATAGGTATCCGTCACTATAAAAGCGGATAATCTATCCGTCGCCGATTTCAAAAAAAAATAATTTCTTTTTTTTTAATAAAAAGTCAAACTTAGGCGACGGATAAATATTTATCCGTGCATGAGTTAGCGACGGATAAGTTATCCGTCGCTAATAAGCGACGGATAACTATTATCCGCCGTAAGCGACGGATTGGTTACCGATCCGTCGTTAAGGGGCGACGGAAAAAATACGTCGCCCCATAACGTCGTTTTCTGGTTTTCTTGTAGTGTATACTTGTGTCCATGTATGGGTGTAATTTTGTAAATAATATGGTATCAACATAGTTTTTTGCTGACTCTTTTAGTTTGCGTTCTTTTATCCTAGCTTTGACATTTAATCAAGTACTCTTCCGTTCCATTAAATCTTCCTAACTTTCTTTTTGGGTTTCCATTAGAAACTTACTAACCCCATAAATGGAAAGTTTTTACCCCACTAACTAATTCTTTATTATTTCTCTTTCCTAATTTATCATAAATTTATTCAATCTCTCTTTTACTTTATCACCCACTTACAATTTTATCAATATAATTCCTCTTACAAACTACTATTTTATTACCATTCTCTTAATTGAAGATAAAGTGATGGCTTAGGAAGCTTTTAATGGACTGGGTGGGTATCTTGTAACATAGAGTTTTACTGTTTTTACACAATACATTATTACATTTCCTTAAATATATGTATGCAGGTTCATTGAGAGAAATGTAACTCATGTCATTGTTGGTGTGAAAATGGGGGGAAAGGATGTAATATATGTAAAGCAGCAACATGCATCATCACTTCAGGCCAGTGATGTACAGAAACGACTAAAGGATGTAGCGGACAGGAGATTTAGTGATGCAGATGCACAACCTGCCAATCATCATGAGATAGCTTATGGTGGCGAAATGGTTAGTACCATGTTGCTTTCCCCAATAAATGGTTCTGTTTCATCTCAATTTAGTCATCAAGTTACTGAAACTTGATCTTACGCCTTCTCTAATGAGTTGAAGACAAGTTCAAACTTCGCCGCTATAAAGATATTGTCAAATTATGCTATTGAAGGAGAGAACCAATCTTCTATTGTAACAATGCTATATGTTATCAGAAATATGGTTATTGCACTTCTATTCTCTTCTATGTTCTATCTTGAATAAAATTCCTGTTAACTTTTGGCGTCTAGTTTCGTCAAATATTGAAACATTGCTCTATTACAGTCGTTTGTAATACCTCTATTTAATCCTATTTACAGCACGAGAGAAATGAACGAGGACAGGCCTTCTTGGATCGAGTGCACCAAGTTTTCACTCTAATCAGGAGGTAATAGTTTCGATATGATGTTAACTTACAGCCCTGCATACTCTTTTTTTTTTTTAAACCTGTATGATGGAGTGAAAAACTAATGGCATAATTGTACTTGTGAGTATAACAAGAGCGATCGCCTTCTTCGTTCACCAACAAACACAACGAACAAATCAATCGAACAACAAAGAAATCAACGTGAGAATTTACTTGGTTCGGCTAAAAAATCAAGCCTACATCCACGGGAAAACAATTACAGATCTTTATTGCTTTCAATCGTACACAATACAAGCTTGAATCAATCGAATTTGATCAAGAACAAGCTAAAACTGAAAACTGCAACCTATGAGCTATCTCAATGAAATTGGATATAGAAAGCAGTTACAAGATTGAAATTGATGATGAAATTGTGTTATGCTAGCCCTGCAAATCAACTGGTGATGATCAATTTATAGTAGAAGAAGAAACCGCCTTGCAATTTGTTCTGAATATCTTCCGCATTCTGCCTTGCTCTGTTTTCCTTCATTCCGTTATAAAATAACGATTTCCAACTGCCAGAAATGATCTCAGCCGTTGATGTTCCCAGATTTGATCTCAGCCATTGATGTTCCCAGATCTCAGCCGTCCAAATCTGTTTTGAGCTACAAAACCAACAATCTCCACCTTAACTCAAAGATCTACGATTTACTTCCCTTCTGAGTCCATTTGAAGGTAGAACTCTCAACCTTTAGGTTCCTTAATGGCTAGAACATGCCATAGTCTCGAATACTCATTCTTGCAAGAATTCAGACCCTTACATTGATCAAACCAGCACGATGCTGAACTTTTCAGCAGACAAAGGCTTAGTAAAGCTGTCTGCTGCATTATGTGATGTATGTATCTTTTCCACCTTAATTGTGCCACTCTCAATGATGTCTCTGATGAAATATAACCTGACATCAATATGCTTAGTCCTCTCATGGAAATGCTGGTGTTTAGACAGTTGAATTGCACTCGATTATCCTGAGCTGTGACACAATCTTGCTTAACTCCCGGCTCCTTTAGCAAACCATTCAACCATATTGCTTCTTTAATGGCTTCTATATGACTATGAACTCTTGCCTCTGAGTTGATAATGCTACAATAGATTCTTGAGTGCATTTCAAGAAATTGCGATATCGAAGAGAGTGAAAACAAAACATTCTTGACTTCCTATTATCAACATTTGATGCAAAATCGGCATCCACAAATCCTTGTAGAGGAAAGTCGATTCGTTGAGTTGTTTGAAACTTCAAACCATGATCGATGTTCCTTTATGTATCTGAATACACCTTTCACCACATTCGGTGTTCTGACGGGATTACTCATATACCTACTAATCATACTCATAGCAAATGATAGATCGGCTGCAACAAATCATTGCATACATAATGCTCCTACTGACACTTGCATAGGGAATGTTACTCATTTCACCATATCAGACTGAGTAGTAGGACAATAACTCATAGATAACTTCACTCCTGGATTTATAGGTACATTTGTAGGCTTAGAAAGATTCATCTTAAATCGGTGATACCTTAGTAAGATAACTAACTTTGTGATAGTGACAAGCTCCCATCGCATCATATCTTACTATATCCATGCCTAAAATTCTTTTAGCACACCCATATCTTTCATTTCAAATTGAGGCTGAGTTTTAGTTTCAAATCACAAATATCTTTCATAGACTTCCCGAATAAGAATGTCATCAACATACGAGAAGATATGCGGGTTTTTTCTGTGAAACATCGATAAGTAAATGCAACTATCATACACCTTCTCGAAGCTATAGAGCTCATGAAATCATCAAACCTCCTATACCATTGGCGTGGACTTTGTTTAAGACCATCAAAGATCTCCTAAGAATGCAAGCTTTATTTTCCTTATCATCCACATGCACACATCGGTATTCTCATATATATAACTTCATCAAGCTTCCCATGTAAAAATCATTATTCACATCCATTTGTTGAAGATGTAGCTTCCTTGAGTAACGAAAGCAAGTAGAATTCTTATTGAAACATGCTTGACCTGGTGAGAAAGATTTACGTATAATCAACACCCTCCTACAGTAAAACCTCGCAACTAATCTTGCCTTGTATCGATAGATTCTGTGCACCAGTCTCATGTTTCTTCTTAAAAATCCATTTACAACTAATTAACCGCTTCTTAGGTATCTCGACAATATCCCGTGTGATTCTTTTCTAAAGACAACAATTCCTCTGAATTGCGTAATCCACTTCTCACTTCGGGACAACTTACTTCATGATATGTTGCGAGTTACGGTAATTGATCTCTCATTCTGATAGAGCATAAGATATATTATAGGATTTACCTATTCTTCCATATCCGAAGCACGTCGGAGCAATTCTATTCTCTTTTAGCTCTATCTTTAGCCAACTAGTATGATGATTTTGAAGCATCATCATCTCATATGTGATGTGATCGATTGCATTTGTCTCTTCTAAAGACAAATGTTGTTTTCCATTTCTGTGTCGTTGAAGACTCTTCTCTGTGATCATAATGGGTAGGAATAGCATGATCATTGCCTAAAGACTCCACCTCAAGCTACGTACCATCTTTGAGGTTTCTTAAATGGCATGATATGCTCATTAAAATTACATCCCTACTAGTGCTACATTTCTTACATATGATACTCCATAATTTGTACCCTTCACTCGGTGGATAACGAGAAATACACACTTAATTGCTCTAGGATCGACATCACATTTATTGTGTACTAGTGCTAAGCAACCAAACACCCTAATGTGAGCATATGAAGATGGTTTTCTGACCACACTTCCTCGGGGTTTTATTGCTCAGAGATGATGATGGACTCCTGTTGATTAAATAGCAGGCAGTAGTAGCTGCTTCTCCCCATAATATTTTGCTCAATCCTGAGCTAATCAACATGCATCTTACTCTTTCTAACACATTTCTATTGAACCTTTCAGCAACTCCATTTTGCTGTGGTGTTCGAGAATTGATATGTCAACAATCCCTTCTCTTTACAAAACTCATTGAATTCTCTGATAAGAACTCTAAACCATTGTGGGTCCTCAAGTGTTTGATCTTCCTTTCAACTTTGGTTTTCAACCTCAATAGACCATTCCACAATTTCATGAATGTTTCATCCTTAGATCTCAAAATAATGAGCCACACTTTCCTAGAAAAATCATCTATAATAGATAGGAAGTATTTTCCACCATTTAGGGTTTGTGTGTTGGTTGGACCCCATAAATCTGAGTGTAGATAATCCAGGGGAGCCTTAGTGACATGTTTAGCTGCATCAAATCCAGTTTATGAGACTTTCCCATGATGCAAATCTCACAGGCGTAGTGTAGTAATCTTATCTCCACACAAATCTTGTTTTGCTAATTCCTTGAGACCTTCTTCACTTAGGTGAGCCATCCTAGCATGCCATAGTTGAGAATTATCCATAGTAGCGACTAGCGGACATACGAGTGGTTGTACCACCATTGAGATAGTATAACCCATTCCTCTTAGTTCTGTCATTCTGACTTTTTGATTTTTCAGCTGTGAGCACCATTCTCTGAATGATACTTATAGCCATTCTCATCTAGCATGCCTAGAGAAATCAAATTCCTCTTCAACTTAGGAATGTATCTGACATTAGACAAGATCCTGACAACTTTATCATGCATTCTCAGCTTAATATCACCATACCCCTCAATTCTACATGGATAATCATTCCCCAGTTGCACAGAACCACCTTTCTTAGCTTTAAAATTCACAAACCGGTCTAAATTTAGACTCGTGTGGAAAGAACAACCGAATCAAGCACTGACATTGATTTGAACTAGTATTAATGGTGAACAAAGCTCGAAGTAATTAATACCTGCATCCCCATATGAGCATCTTACGCAATGTCTACACTCACTACAAAAATATCCAATTTTAGTAGCGGAACTATCCGTCGCTAAAGCAGAACCGATCGTGGCAGCCGGATTTAGTGACGGATAACTCCCGTCCCCGAACCTTTTTTGCAGCGGATAAGTATTCCGTCGCCAAATAACGAATGGCGGCGGAATAATCCGTTGACGATCCGTCATTGTGACGGATTACTTATCCGTGTAATAATTCTGAAATTTAGCGGAAATATTTCGTCGCTAAATTCCATAAACTAATCGCCTTAATCGTGAATTTAGCGGCGAAATTATTTCGTCGCTAAATTCTTATTTTAAATTATTTTTTGTATTTTAAATTCTTGTTTCACATTTCACTGTTTTTCACATAATATAATCATACATAATATACCCAAAACAATTAAATTGCATTAAATATCCAAACGTAGATAAATTGCATTATCAAATATTCGACGAATATAAATTATTCATACCGAAGTCTAATGTAACTAAGAATGCGATAGTGTCAAAGTATGTAGCATAAACAACGTAAGTCTGATGTAACTAAGAATGGGGAGGAGGCGGTGGGTGGTCTTTGGGAAGAAGTGTTGAACATGCGGGTCAAAGCGTCCATTATTTGAGCCATCTGAGCTTTCCTCAAGCACTTTGTAAGCTACCTTGGTCGTAGCTATTTCCTCGTGGAGGAGTCATCATCTCTTGAACCTGGTCCTGTGTGAAGAGATTAGATCGTGATCCTCCCTGGGACACTGAGAAGCTACTAGAACTCGAAGGTCCCAAACTTCCCAATCCATATGTTCGACCCTTGCTGTCCACTGGGTTGACATCAAAGAAGATCTGGTTTGCTCTTCAATTGACAGCTCATGACCGTCGATCATCCTCTCATCCATCATCCTCTCCACCTCACTCTGCAATAGTAAAGTGCATACGAAATGAGATGCAATTTTAGGAATCACTTTAAAATACACAGATACAAATGTTAACCTTAAGAAAGAAACGTACCGCAATACGCTCGGCCCTCAGTCCAAATGCCATTCTTTAGCTTAGCCTTCTTGAAGTGGTATATAGCACTCTTCGGCTGTCCTCTATTGGCCTAAAAAATATATGTGCAAACAAGTAGTTAGTTGATTGAAATGAAAGCAAAATCATATGTATCATATTCCAAGTCATAAACAACATATTTACTAACCTCCATCCGTGATACGTAACAACATTTCGCGACCCATAGTGATGTCTGGCGATTGCCGTACCATCTCGCTTTCGATTAAGCGGTTTTATGCATTCTTGAAAGCTTGATCTGGACAAGGATCCTTCGATATTCCTCCCAAAGTGCCCTCCTCATCCCCACCCAAGTTGGTTGTCTGCGTGTCTCCTTCATTTTGTAAACCATTTTCCTATAGATATCGATCCTAAAGTCTCAAGCAGTACAAGCTGGGACACCAGGGCATTGGGAATGTAGTAGTCTTTCTACAACAATTCCATTCAAAGTAAAAATTACACAAGCTTAAAGAAAGATAACAATTTAAATATAACACCAAGTTTAGTGGCTAATATACCACTCAAATTGTGTGCAATAAGTTCATGAATAAACACCAACATATCACCCAAGTTTAGTGGCTAACATACCACTCAAATGACATAACAAGTTCATGAATGGTGACTAACATATCAAACCAAGCTTGGCTAACATACCACTCAAATTGTCCTAAAATTGACTAACACAATGGTGACTAACATATCACCCAAGTTCGGTGGCTAACATACCACTCACGGATATGGTGGCTAACATATCACACACATTAACACAACGATTAAAAGAACAAATAAAGCATTCATTGTAACATTTAAGCTTACCCGCAACTCATCAAAGTAAAAGTGCTTCATCCGGTCCGAGATGTTTGTCCACTTCTCGCCTCCATGTCCCGGCATCTCCCTCCTGCCCTTAAAGATTTTGCTGAGTTTATCCGAAGCGGTGGTGGCCAAACACATTATCAATGAGACAAACAAGAAACAAATATTCATTAGTAAAATCATGTAACATATATTTATCTCAAGTGTATGTTCTACAAATGCATAATACTTACTTGTTCTTGCCGTTGGGAACAACACCGGCTTCCCCTGAAATGTAGCACCGTCAGCGTGAAATAGGGACACCCGTCGGAGGGTAGTCACGAGGAGCATGTGGCGTAGGCGGTGGAGTCTGGAACCTCGGTTGGCTGCTCCCACCAATATCATATCCGACCGGAGGACTAGTAGCTCCACTCATTTGGTGTCTTGCCCTTTTGAACCCGATGGACTCCCCTAGTACCCCTACACGGGAGGAAGGTATGTGGACTTCCTTTGGTAGCGGCATCTGCAAAGCATATAAGAAATTGCGAAATAATGTGTTAGTAAAGAATACATGAATAGGCATGTAAAACATATACATTTGACATATATTAAAGCACAAAATTTGGGATAATCAACAATTAAGCATATATACATATAACAACTAAGCATACAATAAACACATACCCTTGTCCACCTCGGCTATTGTTAAGTCTATAAATTAGTCTTCATGCAGGTCTATGAACTCATCATCAGCATGTACAGGCTTTCTCGCTGTTTGATCGATGACCTCTTCTTGGTACGAGTTGGTAATTGAGTCATCCTTATCAATGTACTCTACTCTGAAGCGGGCCTGTATGTGCATCGCAGCCAACCAGTCCGCCTTATCGCGTTTGAGGCTTGGATATTCAATAAACACCACCTGGCGTGCTTGAGTCGCCAAGATAAGCAGTTCATACTTAGTACGATACCTCTTCCTATGGTTAATTTCTACCATCTGATAGAGCTCGTGTTTCCTCGTACCACTTGGAGTAGGATCATACCAGTCAACATCAAACAGAAAGGTTCTTTTCAAAGGAAACCCCGGATATTCAAGCCGCACAATTCGTCTCAGGTTCCCGTAGAAATCATACAAATCATCAGTTGCATCTTGATCTTGCCCCCTGACACACATCCCGGAATTTCTTGTGGCCATGGCGGTGTTAGACTCAATTGTGTGAAACCTAAGGCCATTTACTATGTACGATGAGAATGTGGAGACCTTTCTGTTTGGTCCCTCTGCTAGAGATTCTAAGTAAGGACATGTGACTTTGTTGACAGGATTTCGTACATACTCCTTGAACCAATCTGCAAATTCTGTTTCCAACTTCTCTTGAAGCAGTTCTTCAATTACGTCATCTGCCATTGTTGGATTCTTCTCTTTGAAAAGGCTGTGGACACGATTACATGATTAGATATATATAGTAGTTATAAGTTAAAATCCACGTGTTAGCGTAAGAAAGCTACTCACCGAGCATAAATCTCCATAAATTTGTCAACTTCAACCTGAGTTCGAGAGGACATAATATGTGGTGCCTTGACTCCTTATCCGTTAGCCATTACATCTTTTCTTCTCCAATAGGTCTCTACGAGACCCTAAAATTGAAATGCAGCGTCATCATCCTCTTGAACTTCAAATGTATGCTGCGTTTACGACGGCCTAGATACCTTCGTGGACATGGTCCCCAAAGTAATAGGAGCATAAGGTTGCAACTTCCTCTCGCACGTATGCACTGGCCATCGATCCCTCAGGCTTTCCTTTGTTGCTGACATACCTCTTCAATTTCCCCAAGTATCTATAATGTATATATATTGAGGTAAGACGATGTAACTTGGGAAAATTCAGACTTTATAAGTAAATGATTGCCTTGATTACACACCTCTCGAATGGATATATCCATCGATCTTGAACGATCGACAAGCCTCGCTTCATGTGGGAGGTGAACCGGCAAGTGCCCCATAGAATCAAAGAAGCTCGGTGGAAAGATACGCTCGAGCTTGCATAGAATCAATGGTATGTTGCTTTCAGGATTTGCTAACACTTCATCGTCAAGCACCCTTGAGCATAAATTCTTGAAAAATAAGCTCAGTTCGGAGAGAGCAATCCATACAGGTTTAGGTAGCATTTCTCGAAATGCAGCGGGAGAAACCTCTCCATGACCACATGACAATCGTGGCTCTTCATCCCATACATCTTTGTCCTCTTCACATCCACACATCGCTGACTTGAGGCGTAATTGTGTGGGGAACTTCAATCCCTCACCCAAATAGTTTGTTCCTAGATTCAGTGTCAATTGTGTAGCATGCCTTGGGCCACTGCCCCTTATCACTCTGCTTTGTCAACTCGGGCCTTTTACACAATGTATCCAACTCGGCTCTAGATTTAGGGGTATCCTTTGTTTTTCCGGGAATGTTGCAAATCGTGTTGAATAAGTTCTCGAACACGTTCTTCTCAATGTGCATGAAATCCAAGTTGTGACATATAAGAAAATTTGCTCAATAAGGCAAGTCGGAAGATGCTTCTCTTCTTCCATCCACAACTTTTGCTAATTTTCTCGTTATGCTTCTCAAATGACTTGATCACTTTCATAAGACCACTATCTATCTCCAAGTATTTACGCACGATAAGTTGTCTCGGGTGCCTTTGTTCACTACTTTGTTTTTCAAGAATTGCATCTTGTTCTTCTGAGCGTATGGTCCTTTGGTAGAAACCTACGATGTGAGTCAAACCAACATTCCTTTCCGCTCTCCTTGATCTAAATGTCTGTGAGTGTCTTCCATGGCAACCCCATCCCGCATCTTTTCTTCGCTTTGGTAAAGTTGGTGGGAACTAGGTTTTCTTCGGGACAAAGATCCGACATTACTTGTACCCATTCATTGAAGCTTCGCAGTTGCAGCCATTAGCCTTACAACTCATTAGCCGAGCCAACAAAGACAACTTCACGAGCTACACCCGAATAAATCGACTTCTTTCTTTGATTCCAAATCGAAGAACACACGATCCGCGGGATTGGAGACTCCTCCACATCCCCTCGATTCTTGGCTCCTGGTGTCCATGAACTCGGACTGCAACATCATACACCATTTGCTCCATCCGTTCATGATCATAAATAGCATAAGATGTAGGCGTATTCGAGTACTTCCGATCACATTTTTACGCTTCCTTTTACGCTTTGAGAGATGCTCATAATCCATGAGCGGTGCTCGTGTCTCACCATGATAACACCATACCTCATACTCGAACCACGAACCCCTTGCATTTCAAGTGCTCCACTACCATTTCAGAGGCAAAATTGCTTATTCCTACATTTGTTACGCATTGCAAGGGCACTTCATCTCCCCCCACTCAAACAAGTAGTGCATGTAAGCCCAAAAGTGATGAAGGATTCAACCCTTCCACAAAACTAGGTGAATTCTGCCATTAACTATCGACGGTACATCCATGAACGATCGGGATTCATAATTAGATGATTAGCGACCGTCTACAATTATTAGATTCATAACATGCATTTTACGTTAATATAATCACCAAATAGTCTCAAAATACTTAATTAAATCTTCATAAGCTAGTGCATACTGCAATTTATCGAATAAAAATACTACGTGCTTACAAACATACTAACATTATACTAATTAACAATCCAAATTCACAATCAATATATCAATTGCACATCTCAAAGTTAACTAGCTAGTATACTATAGTTCTTATAAACATCTGATTGATCAAATTAGTCGAAATTAACAAAATTCCCAAATTTGTCAACAAGTTATAAGGGTTTCAAAACACTCAACTAAATCTTCCTAATCCTACTAAATCTCCCACTAATATCAAATTAAAAGCCCTACATACTTACAAACATTCTAACATTATACTAAAAATCCAAATTCACAATTAATATATCAATTGCACATCTCAAATGTAACATACTACGTAATATAAGCTAAACTAACTACTACATACTTACAATAAACATGCAATTGCTCAAATTAATCGAAATTAACGAAATCCCCAAATTTGGCAAAGTAAGGGTTTTAGCCAAAATACCTTCGATTAAGCTGAAAAAAGATGAAATTGATTAACCACACGAGCTCCTTGTCCCGACTTGAAGACTCCAAAATTGGCGGAATGGTGGAGTTTTGGCGGAAATTGAAAATGGCGAAATGAAGGAAAGGAGGAAGAAAGAAGAAGCGAAGCGAAAATGGAGAAGAAAAGGGTTACCTTGATTCTATATTCATTTTAGCGACGGATCGCTATCCGTCGCTAAATATTTAGCGACGGATGGCCTATCCGTCGCTAAAATCATTCTTTTTTTTTTGGTCAAATTATTTAGGGCGGATATAATATCCGTCCCTAAATAACGACGGATAAAATATCTCGCCAAATAATGACGGATATGTTACCGCCGCTAATTTGGCGACGAATTAGCGACGGATTTGAGACGGATTGAGGGAATTCTCTCAATCCGTCTCCAATCCGTCGCTAAACCTAGCGATTCGTCGCTAGGTTAGCGATGGATTGTGTCCGTCGCTATCCCCCGTCGCTAAACGGGAGATTTCTTGTAGTGACTGTGTGGTGTTGTATTTGTTTGAGCTCTGCCAGCTTTCTTGTCTTTCTTGAATTTGAAGCATTGTTTCTTCAGATGTCCAGGTTTTTTGCAATAGAAACATTTCCTCTTCTCAGCATCATATCCATCTGATTGCTTCTCTTTATCAAGCTTCACAGTATCATGTGATTCTTGGCTTATTCTTGATCTGCAACTTATTGCTCCATCTTGATTTGATATTCAGACTTTCAGCATTGATGTCATGACCAGTAGAAGGTTCCTGTGTAAATCCTTGTTTCTTAGAGCAACATCAACATCTTCATAGGTGAGTTTTGAGCGTTTACTAATCACAAGAGCATCAATGAAATGCTCATATGACTTAGGCAAAGCTCCCAGAACCACTAGTGCTTTATCTTCATCTGTAACTGTTATAGAAACACTCTCAAGATCTTGACACATTTTGTTGAATTCATCTATCAGTTATGATCTTGAAGTTAAACAGCTTTTTCCTCAAATGAAGCTTGTTTGAAGAAGTTTTAGAATTATACATCTCTTCTAGCTTCTCCCAAATCTCCTTTGTAGTCTTGATCTTGATAACTTCTCTCAGGATTTTATCTCCCACAGACAATATGATTGTGCTACGAGCTCTTCCCATATCAATGCCTTTTCCTTCGCATCAATATCATCAGAGAATCCTTTTTCTCCAAGCAATGCAGCATCCAATCCCTGATGAACAAGCAATGCCTCCATTTTTGCTTTCCACAAACCGAAATCGGTTTTCTCTGTAAACTTCTCTACATCAAACTTTGTAGAAGACGCCATTGATGATCGAAAACAAGAAGAGATCAGAATTTTCCCACAGACGGCACCACTTGTAGAGTATAACAAGAACGATCGCCTTCTTCGTTCACACCAACAAATACAACGAACAAATCAATCGAACAACAAAGAAATCAACGCGAGAATTTACGTGGTTCGGCTAAAAAATCAAGCATACATTACAGATCTTTATTGCTTTCAATTGTACACAATACAAGCTTGAATCAATCGAATTTGATCAAGAACAAGCTAAAACTGAAAATTGCAACCTATCAGCTATATCAATGAAATTGGATATAGAAACGGTTACAAAGATTGAAATTGATGATGAAATTGTGTTATGCTAGCCCTGCAAATCAACTGGTGATGATCAATTTATAGTAGAAGAAGAAATCGCCTTGCAATTTGTTCTGAATATCTTCCGCATTCTGCCTTGCTCTGTTTTCCTTCATTCCGTTATAAACTAACGGTTTCCAACTGCCAGAAATGATCTCAGCCGTTGATGTTCCCAGATTTGCTCTCAACCGTACAAATCTGTTTTGAGCTACAAAACCAACAGTACTCATAGGAAGACCACCATAATCAAAGTACTTATATTTGTCAGATACATTACACTGATAGTGGAGAAAGCATTCCGGATTGGTATTTACACCAATGTGATATGTTGTTAGGAATATCTGTTTAGATTTTGATCAGCAACCTAATGACTTATCTTAGCTCAGAAAGGTGGTTAGTACTCTTGGTTCACTTGAACACTGTAAAAGAGGAAAATCACTAAGTATATTAGTCTAGCAAATCTTGTACAGGATGTTAGGTCTCTGAATGTAATTTTTATATCTTCGAAGAAGACCAAGAAGAAGGCATCCAGCAGGAGAGTTCAACAAATTTTGATGTTTTGAAGACTGCACAAGATTACTGAAGACGAAGGTCATCAAATACTTGTGTCCAGATATCTTGAATAAACAAGCATTTTTCAATAAACAAGTATTGCAAAAGACATCTGTGAACACAAGGTTTATGAACGAGGAAAAGTGCCCAGATATCTACACTCGGATACCTGGATAAAACTATATTTACGGAAACAATGTTTCAACGGTATCACGGAGATGAGAAGGTCTCGGAAAGAGACATGCAATGCATCGAAGCGTGCATAGTTCCGTTGGCGCTGCAGACAAAATAGTACAATGCAATAAATGCATGACGAGACATCCGAACAAAGAGGAAATCTATGAAAAGAGACAACGTCTTCTGCAGTACTATTTTCAGATATCAATAGTTTGAATTTCATTAAGCCTAACGGATACTATTCAAACGGCATGATTTTCAACTATAAATATCATCACTTAGAATGCTTGAAAGACACACACTGAACACACCTTGAACTTACAGAACGAACTTATTTCTTTCAAGCATACAAGCCATCAACCTACTTACTCTTTAGCTTACAGTTGCGACTAAGCTTTTGAATACTAAGTAGCACGAAAGTTCTAAGTGTCCTGATCCTTAACAAGCATTGCTATCTGTGAAGGAGTTGAATCAAAAGATCAAGGATCTGGGTTTCATTCTCCAGAACATTTAATATAGACTTGGGTCAGTAAAGAACATATCACCACACATTGTGAAGTGTGTTAAGTGATTCTTGTTCTATAGAGTTTTCCTACATAACTGAGAAAGTTATTAAGACTACTCACCTGACAAACTACGTACTTTAACCAACACCTTAAGCGGCGTGATGCAGAAGTACTTAGTATGGGAAACTAAGGAATAACTCCAAGGTTACTGAGTATAGGAAGTACTTGGCTGGGAGCCGGGGAATAACTCAGGGGGAACACTTGGTTGGGAACCTAGTGTATTTAGGGATCGAGAGAAGATATTTGTAAGGTGAACTCAATTATCTGTCTTAGTGGATTCTAGGTCTGAGAAAGTCCGAAGTGGATTAGTTGAAGGATTACGCCACCTTCAAATACCACTATAAAGATCAGTGTTATTTACTTTCTGCAACTTATTACTTGCTTTATTTACCTTGCTGAGTATTTACACACATCTTGCTGAGCACGTGCACTTATCACAGAAAAGTCTTCCGCTCTCTGAAATTAAGTATCAGATATCTACACAGATATCTGAGAATTTGTGTTTGACGACAAAGGTGTAAAAGACTATTCAACCCCCCCCCCCTCTAGTCTTTTCCTTTGCCGTTATCTGGACCAACATATATCTTTGGAAAATACTTTATTCATTTTATTTTCATCTGACCCCATTCTTGTTTATTATCTATTATTTTGGATTTCTTTGCATTATTCAATTTGTTAAGGAATTCAACCCGATTATGCAAAATCCGAAATTACCTTCTACGGAGGAGGAGAGGTGGCGGTGAGGACTATGACCCATAATAAGTGGTGCGGTATGCGACTTGAGCCGAAGTTATATCAATGTCTTTTATTCCAATTTATAAGCTATTGAATGGAGTTGATGGCGGTGGATTCCTTATTCATGCCATTAATTTATACTTCTTTGTAAGTAACTCTCTTCACATTGCTTTGAGCATTTATGTGCTAACTTGATCTAGTCCATTCGATTCTTCTTCTAGTTAGTTTACTTGCAAGATATGAGCTACTTCATCATACGAACTTAACTTATATCTTGAATACCTCTAGTTTGTTTACGCAACTTTATTTATTCACCTTCATATGATTTCATAATTTTTTTTGTGCGACTTCGCCTTAAGCGTATTTATAACTACTTCTGCAACTATGTACTTTGTTTCACTAATATTTCTTTAAAGGAGAGCTCTCAACTTTGCCACCACTGACAATAAATATTCATTTCCTAACACCCGATCTTTGGGTTTTAATAAGCATGTAGGCTAATTTACACCAAGTGTTGACCTCTCTATTTTCACTACCTAAAACTTGACATAATTAACAGGTCAAATTGAGCATTCTCTGCTGGCATGCAAAAAAAGTCTATTGGTTCTAATAATTTATGTTTGCTTGTAGATAAGCCACCAATAGAAGAACTTCATCAATTTTTGGAATTTCAACTCCCAAAGCAGTGGGCACCTGTATATGGTGATGTTCCCCGGCCATGGCCAGGATAAAGACAAGGAAGTGCATCATTACGATTCGGTTTGATGGGTTCCAAGCTGTATGTTAATACTAACGAGGTAAATTTTCGTCAAGCTCGGTCTTTGTCCCAGGTTATAGAAATAGATTTGTTAAGTATTCGAACCAAGATCGCAATAAAATCAATCAACTACTTGACAAATACAATCACCAATTAAAGCAATAAACACAAGCACAATTTAACGTA
The DNA here is from genome assembly GCA_026545765.1 of Plantago major. Classification (NCBI taxonomy): domain Eukaryota; kingdom Viridiplantae; phylum Streptophyta; class Magnoliopsida; order Lamiales; family Plantaginaceae; genus Plantago; species Plantago major. Next base: position 124,193 of record JAIFAC010000237.1, on the reverse strand, counting down.
GTTCGATTGAATAAATCCAATCTACGTCCACGGAGAATCAATGAATTTATTACTCCATAATCTTCCTCAATCGAGCTTAGTTACAGAGAAATTGACCAAGAATTACGCCTTGAATTCTACTACACAATCCTCACAACTACATCTACAATAATCACTATCCCAATCGCAAAGAATAGCACAAAGACGAAGATTAATCAGCTTGCTCTTGATCGATTTTTTTTTTCAACTTCAGTCTGCTTCTGTTTCTTTTATAAGAGAACAGAGCAATCCTAATATTGCGAAATTGATCACAACCGTCGATCATCATTAACGCCATATTGATCAAACGGCTGAGCATAAAATGTGTTTCTACTAATCCTTAGCTTATTACGTTTCTTCTCCAAATTGGTTAGGAAACAAACAACTAATATTCCAATTTGCAATTAGGTCCCTGTGTTTCTATATCATTGAAACCAAGTCCACATAACAAGAAATCTTCGAAACACACCCCCAAAACTTCACAATCTCCACCTTGTTGAGAAGATAACAGGAGTAACTTCATTCATCTCACTTTATCTTCATCACTATCATCCTTTGATGGACAATAGCTCCAGCACACAGTGCTGGCATTCCTCAACACTTTAAGACACCAACTAAATTCAAACAATGTAAGAATTTAGTTGGATTCAACATCTTTGTCAACATATATTCGGCATTCTCTAATGTTGACACCTCCTCAATCTTTACTTCACCTTTATCCATGATGTCTTAGACAAAATGCAACCTCACATCAATGTGTTTGGATCTCTCATGTAACACCTCATGCTTGGGCAGGTATATAGCACTTTGACTGTCACTAAGTATAGTTACAGCTCCTTGTTGCAGGCCAAACTCATTGATATATCAATATGTTATTGCCATGTACTCAGACTCAGTGGTTGATAATGCCTCAGTTATTGCCATGTACTCAGACTCAGTGGTTGATAATGCAACCACACTTTGCAGATTAGATTTCCAGCTTATGGCTGAACCAAACAAGGCGAACACATATCCAGATTGAGATCTTTTGTTATCCAGATTAGCTGCATAATCTGCATCCACATTACTAGTATAGGATCAGGTAACCACTTGTCATTCTTGCAGAATTTTATCCCAATATCTGTAGTTCCCCTCAGATATATCAATATGTTCTTCACAGCATTCCAATGATGTTCTCCAGGATTAAACATGTATCTACCTGTAACACTTATCCCATAAGCAACATCTGGCCTGCTGCAAACCATAGCATACATTATGCTACCAATGGCATTTGCATATGGGATCTTGTTCATATGCTCCACCTGCTCCTATGTTGTAGGAATATTCTCCAGTGATAGCCTAAAATGTTGAGCTAATGGAATGCTACTAAGCTTGCATTCCTGCATATGAAACCTCTGAAGTACCCTCCTCAAGTAGTCACCTTGATTTAACTTCAATACTCCAGCTTTTCTATCTCTGTAGATATCCATCCCAAGAATCCTCCTTGCATTGCCAAGATCGTTCATCTCAAACCTATTACTGAGTTGATCCTTCACCTGATTCAACTCATCCATGCTACTACTAGCAATCAACATGTCATCTACATACAGGAGTAGATATGTAATGACATGTACACCCTCTTTCTTCAAGTACACACAACTATCATATGCAGATTTAATAAAACCAATTTCTTCCATATAGTCACTGAACTTTCTGTACCACTGCCTGGGACTTTGTTTTAATCCATAGAGAGATTTCTTCAGTAAACACACCTTTTTCTTTATTCTCTGGTAGAATAAATCCTTCAGGCTGTGACATATAGATGGTTTCTTCAAGATCACCATGCAGAAATGTTGTTTTAACATCCAGTTGTTGTAGCTCTAAGTTAAATTGAGTTACAATACTCAATAGAATTCTTATAGAGGTATGCTTGACTACAGGGGAGAATATATCATTGTAATCCACTCCCTCCTTCTGAGTAAATCCTCTAGCAACTAGCCTTGCCTTATACCTCACTTGTTTTGTAGTTGTAACTTCAATCTTTCTCTTGTAAATCCATTTACAACTCACTATCCTCTTGTTTTGTGGTTTTGGGACCAATTCCCATGTCTTGTTCTTCTCGAGGATAACAACTCCTCTGCATAGCAACCATCCATTCTTGTTTATTCTTCTTTGTACTTGCTTCTATGAAATTCTGAGGCTCTTGGTATTCAATATCATGACAAGTACTTAGTGAATATGCCACCATGTTGCTAAAACCATACATATTGGTAGGTTTAGGCTGTCTCCTCTCTCTATATCTTGTCAGCTGGAAGTTCCTGATTTCTTCTGTAACTGGTACCACATTCCTCCTTGTGTGGTTTCTATTCTTAGTAGCTGGTTGTGTAACTTCTGGAGCTTGTTGTTCCTGTGTAGAAATACTAGTTGTGGTAGTTGGACTGGTATTAATCCTGGTATGAGATATCTGTGCTGTATTACTCCTCACAGGTGAGCTTTGTGATATTTCAACTCCAGTTGAGTTGTTAGGCTGATCACTTACATCTTGTTGAACATGAGAATCACTCACTACTTCGTGGTTTTCTTTAACTTGATCATTGATTCTCATAAGCTCCACCTCAATCTCAGAATCTTTAAACTCCTTCATATCAGTTTCCAGGTGATGATCAATGTTCTTGTATGGGAACACATCTTCTTTAAACATTACATCCCTGCTAATAACTACCTTCTGAGCATTCTTCTCAATACACCACAGCTTATATCCCTTCACATGCTTAGGATAGCCCAAAAAAATGTATTTCAATGCCCTGGGCTCAAGTTTGTCCTGTCTGACATGTACATATGCTAGACAACCAAATACTCTAAGTGTGAGTATTCGTTCACAGCTCCATACCACACTTCATCAGGGGTTTTCATCTGTATGGCTGATGATGGAGTTTTATTGATTAAGTAACACACAGTAGTTACAGCTTCACCACATAAAGACTTAGGAACTCCAGCTTGAAACATGATGCATCTAGTTCTCTCTAGAAGAGTTCTATTCATCCTCTCAACTAAACCATTTTGTTGAGGTGTACCAGGTATTGTTCTGTGTCTCTTAATACCTTTATTCATGCAGAACTTGTTGTATTCTCTTGATAAAAATTCTAGACCATTATCAGTTCTCAACACTTTAACTTTCAGGCCATTTCCCGGCTCAACTTCTGCACAACACTCTTTAAATCTAGAGAATGCATCACTCTTGTTTCTCAGCACATACACCCACACTCTCCTAGTGGAGTCATCTATCAGTGAAAGAAATATCTACCTCCACTATTTGTCTGCACTTTTGCAGGTCCCCATAGATCTACATGTATGTAATGGGAGCACTACTGGTATGTATACCAGTTGGGAAGGGGTTCCTTTTGGCTTTTCCCATAATACATTGCTCACAGTTTTTTAGCTTCTCAATCTTGCTTGTATCAAATACCTGCTTCTTCTGCAACTCAAACAACCCCTTCTCACTTACATGTGCTATTCTTCTTTGCCATAGCTCAGTATCATCCATACTAGCTACAGATACATCACCAATAATCACCCTACACCTCATATAGTAGAGCTTATTCCTCCTTATGCCACTCATGACAGCAGATGCATCTTTATTATACACAGTAAGCACACCATTCTCTGAGCTAAACCTATACCCTTTATGCTCTAATGTACCAAGAGAGATCAGATTTCTTCTGAGCTTAGGAATATACCTGACATCTGTGAGTGTCTTCACAGATTCATCATCCATTCTGAGCCTTATGTCACCAACACCTTGAATGTTGCATATCATATCATTCCCCAGCATAACTGTGCCTCCGTAGCTAACATCCAACTTGGTAAACCACTCCTTATATGGACAAATATGGAATGTGCATCCAGAATCAAGAATCCATTCATCATTGGCTTGATCTGTGACATTTAACACTCCTCCTGGGATATTTATCACCTCATCTGTGATATTTAATACATCCCCATCATACTCAATATTCCCTACAAACTCATGGGAAGTACTCCCTCCACCTCTATTGTCCTTTTGTCACTTTAACAAGAAATAATTTTTCTTTAGGTGACCAGGTTTCTTACAGTGATGACAAATCCTGGTTTTCTTGTTTGCAGAACCACCACCAACTGGTGCTTTACCCTTGTTCTTACGATGCATGGTTGAAACTTAGGCTTGTAGTTCTTGTTCTTGACCATGAGACCCTCACCAGATGCCTCTACCTTAGCTGTCTCCTTTTGTTGTTCCTTCTGCCTGATTAAACATTGAACTTCCTCCAATGTAACCTTCTTTTGGCTTGTAAATGCTATTGCATCTCTGATGCTTTCATAAGACTTAGGTATGGAATTAAGCAAAATTATTGCTTTATCTTCATCAGGAAGCTTTGAATCTTCTATGCTATCAATCTCATCAAGAGTTTTGTTGAACATAGCCAGTTGCTCAAGAATGTTCCTATCTGGATTCATCCTGTAAGAAAACAGTTGTGATTTCATAAATAATCTCCTAGCTAAAGATCGTGTTTGATACAACGATTCTAGCTTCTTCCATATATAAACTGCAGTTTTCTCCTTAGCAACCTCCCTTAATGGTTCATCACCCAAACTCAATATGATTGTACTTCTGGCCTTCCCTGAGAGAATCTTTATTTCATGGTCTGTAATTGTTGCAGGAACTTCGCTACGAGGCAACAATGCCATCTCCACGCCTTGTTGAATCAAGACAGCCTCCATCTTGATCTTCCACAGTGCAAAATCGTTTGCACCAGTAAACTTGTCAATGTCAAACCTTGTTGAACCCATAGTTGATCACAAATCCGCAATCACTGATCGAACATAGCTCCTTCTTCCCACAGACGGTGCCACTTGTTAAGTATTCGAACCAAGATCGCAATAAAACCAATCAACTACTTGACAAACACAATCACCAATCAAAGCAATAAACACAAGCACAATTTAACGTGATTCGATTGAATAAATCTAATCTACGTCCACGGAGAATCAACGAATTTATTACTCCACAATCTTCCTCAATCCAGCTTAGTTACAGAGAAATTTACCCAGAATTACGCCTTGAATTCTACTACACAATCCTCACAACTACAGCTACAATAATCACTATCCTAATCGCAAAGAATAGCACAAAGACGAAGATTAATCAGCTTGCTCTTGATCGATTTTTTTTTCAACATCAGTCTGCTTCTGTTTCTTTTACAAGAGAACAGAGCAATCCTAATATTGCCAGAATTGATCACAACCGTACGGTCATTAACCGCCATATTGATCAAACGGCTGAGCATAAAACGTGTTTCTACTAATCCTTAGCTTATTACGTTTCTTCTTCAAAATTGGTTAGGAAATAAACAGCTAATATTCCAATTTGCAATTAGGTCCCTGTGTTTCTAAATCATTGAAACCAAGTCCCTGTACAACTTCGAAACACACCCCCAAAACTTCACAAGATTCATCTCATGCTATCCTTTTTAGTGGGTTCAACTTATCATCTGCGAATCTGATGTCTCCTGAGAAGAAAAGAATGTATCTGGTGCTACAATGGGATTGCTTAAATACTAGTGGTGCTGAATCCCCTTAAAATTTTCGTTTGAGAGTAAAAGCTTTTTGGTGCACAGTAATAGCAATACAATAGCACTGGTTTTTGGAAGAATCAATCGAAAGATAACTGAAGCAAATAGTCTGGACTCTTTCCATACTCATTCATGGGCATTTTCAAGGTTCATTCTATTTTTGTTTCTTTCCAAGTACATCAAAAATACTAAGCTCATATTGTGTCGTAGTAATAGGGAAATAATTAAAAAGAACCCACGATTTAATACTTGTCGATATCCCTAATTTCAAGTTTGCATTTTTAATGTTAAGGGTTATTTACACAATCACCCCTGAATAATGTTGACATTACATATAAATCCAACCTCAGTTAGTTTCTAACTTATAGAACCCTGATAAAAGCAGAATAGTAGATACTGCCTAGCTCCATGTGAGCTGCAACAATGTATTTTTTGCATTTTTGAAGTAGCTAATGCCATTTTTACAATTTTTTTATCTGTGTTTCTACTAAAGTTGCTTGAGAGGGACAGAATCATGTTTCATTCTTTTCACTGAAGTTTTTATTGATTACACTTTAAACTATTTGGTTGCAATAGGGTTCATGCTGAATGTGGTACATATTTAAAACTTTGTAGGTGGATGTGGGACACAGACCAGTAACTGGCCTGAGATTATACTTGGAAGGAAAGAGAAGTAATTGCTTGGCAATCCATTTGCAGCACTTACCATCCGTTCCAAAATGCTTTCAAGTTAAAAGTGAGGCCAGTGGACAAAAAAATAATTCTGCTGATCGGAGGTACTACGAGAAGGTCCAGTGGAAGAGATTTTCACATGTATGCACTGCTCCAGTGGAGTCTGATGATGATCTTTCTATAGTCACCGGAGCCAACTTTGAAGTTAGAGAATCCGGTATTCAGAACGTCTTATTTATACGGTTACATTTCTCAAAAGTTATTGGCGCTACAGTTGTGAAGAAGGCGGAATGGGATGGTTCTCCTGCTCTTCTACAAAAGTCTGGAATTATTTCGAGTATGATTTCCACTCGTTTCTCCACCACACAAAAACCTGAACCTAACCCGGCTGATATAAATATCAACTCTTCTTTGTATCCTGAAGGGCCTCCAGTGCCTGCACAGAAACTTAAACTACTAAAGTTTGTTGACACCACGGAAATGACACGAGGACCTCAAGATTTGCCAGGCTACTGGATGGTCTCAGGTGCTAGGCTGATGGTTGATAAGGGCAAAATATCTCTTCGTGTTAAATACTCTCTTTTAGCTGTCATTCTACCAGATGATGATATTATGTTGCAACATTGATGGCCTTTCTCAGTGAGTATGTTGATAGTGAAAAAAAATTCTATATTGTATACAAACTTGTGCTAAATTCCATGTTACAGTATCGGTGTATTGAGGATTTTACACTGTGAATGTAATTAGAAGATTGACTGGTGTTTCTTGACATCTTTTGTAATCTAGCTAGTTCTTCTGTCAGACCTTGTTTAAATGCTTCTTTAGCTAGATGTAAATTGTAAGCTGCAAGTAGTGATGCTACAGTACTATGTACTCACTCTGTCTCAGAGGTCACTTCTCATTGTGTTGAATACCATTTTAAAACATAACTCGTAATTAAAAAAATGTAAGGTTGAATGAATAAATAAAATTGTGAGAGATTACTTGTTAGGATATTAAAATTTGAGACTGGGTGAAACAAAAATTAAACATTAATGGTGGAGACTGGAATGTAGGCTATGGAGTATTTCTTAACATCGGTAATGTTACGTCTTATCGTCGAAATTGGATTAATTTATGAGCTCTTAATATACTCTTCTTGTCTGAGTAAATTAATGTTGCAGCAAGTTTGTTTGGATTATGATAATTTTGAAGTACTATGATCTTTTGTGAGTTTGGATGTTAAAATAAAGGTTACCATTTTTAAGTATTTTTCGCAGATCTAACTACTTTTTCAAAGGAATTAATGGAAGTGTAAATTCTCGTCTACTTGTGGACTGATCCTTTAATTAGGGACATTGCCATTGGACTTCTTTTCCGTATACTTAACAAGCCAACATGCGTACGGAGAATGTTCTTAGTATGTAATTCATACTAAAATTGTTTCATACTAAGGTTTAACAGTGAACTTCTTATTGACGGATTCTCACAAAGAAAGATACAATTTGTTAAAGAACGTTTTCAATCCCTTTAAACTTTGGGAACAATGAATTGAAGAGGGTTCTTTTCTCCTGATGCGGTACGAATGATGCCACATGGAGAAGATAAAATGTTCTCAAAGGCTTCAGGAGGCTTCATATTGAAATAGTATGAAGACTAGTAGTTATGTACTGTGAAATTATAAAATTGAAAACTATAAAATTAATTTTAACCACTGGTTCACATAAATCATTAAACTAAATACAAGTCGTTGCAAGAGGAGCTGTATTCACCATAACCATTTATTTTAAGGTTTTCCACCTTTACTTATTCTGTTAACAAGCGTTTAGGTAGAAACTTAGAAAACGTGTATTATTCTTTTTTGGCAAAAATAGGATTACTTTGACCATATCATTAACCGAGTCTGTGAAGCTGGTTAGCTTAATATCAAGTAAGTAATGAAGCATGGTGCACTGGAAACACTGATGATAAGGATAATGGATGTGTGTTGTTAGAGTGTGCTGAGGACAATTGGATATAACACTGAGAAACAGGAGCAGTTAGAATTCGAATCTAACTGAGATTTTTTTACTTGGCGACGAAGATTTCCTTTCTAGTTAGAATAGAATTCGTTTCTGATTAGGAGAGACAATGTATGTTGATTTCTCTAGTATATATACACATGTAGGTACTAGAATAAATTGATGAGAACATAGAGAGAACACATTGAGAGATTTCTGAGAGAAACACAGTGAGGAAGAGAGAACAGAGGAGCATGTAGCTTGAAACTCGGGAGGTTTGGTCGATTCCCTGTAAACTGCGTTTTGGTTCTTGGTTAATAGAAATCTTGGTCCACGTTATCTCGTGGACGTAGACAATTGTCGAACCACGTTAAATCTTGTGTTTGTGTTTATTTTTCTTGCGTTTGTTAGTTGGTTGGTTTGGAGTTTATTGGATTGAATTGGGTTGATTTGATTAACAATTGCCGCCGTCTGTGGGAAGAGAATCAACTGGTATCTATTCATCAATGGCGTCTCCAAAGTTCGACCTCAAACCGTTGGAAGGAAAGACAGACTTTGGTCTGTGGAAGAGAAGGATGAAAGCTCTGTTAATGCAGCAGGGTGTGATCGATGCACTGACGGAGGAGTTTGATAAAACCATGTCTGATGCTGATAAAACGTCGATAAAAAACAAGGCGTACAGTTCTCTGTTATTAGCTTTAGGAGATAATGCCCTTATTGAAATTGGTGATCTTTCATCGGCAAATGTAATATGGGAGAAGCTAGAAGAATTGTACAACGACAAGTCTGATGCAAATAAAATCTATGCCAAGCAACGACTATTTGCATTCAAAATGGTTGAAGGAAAATCAATCATGAGTCAGTTGGATTTGTTCAAGAAGATGGTTGCACACCATGACAATCTGGAAACTGATGAGAAGAACAGGATGAGGAGCCAAGATAAGACAATTATCTTGTTGAATTCACTCCCTAGGTCTCTTGTTCCATTCAAGGATGCTTTGGTGTATGGGAGGACAGAAGCATTGACAATGGAGGCTATTGAATCTGCATTAAGATCAAGGGAGCAGGATCAGGATGGTGATCCACCAACACTCAGTACTGGTGAAAGCCTTATGGTGAAACAATATCACAAGTTTCCACCAAAGAAGAAGCAATATCCAGATCAAAGGAAAGCTCAGTATAACAAGGATGGTCCTGAAACAAGGAAGTGTTATTATTGCAAGAAGCAAGGACACTTGAAGAAGGATTGTATGAGTCTAAAGGCGCAGAAAGGCAAGGGTGTGGCGACAACACCGAATACTAATTATGGCACAGACATTACAAACAAATCAGAGGCTTATCATACTTCGGAAGCTCTTGTTACTGAGGTACTTTCAATCACTCAAACTAGTCAATCAACTGAATGGGTTATGGATTCAGGCTGTTCGTTTCATATGACACCTATTAGAGAATGGTTTTCAACTTTTGAGCATAGAAACTGTGGATCAGTTGTTCTTGGTGATGATAGACCATGCATTATAAAGGGTATGGGAACAGTGAGGATTGAGATGTTTGATGGAGTGGTAAGGGATTTGCTTAATGTGAGATATGTATCACACTTGAAGAGAAAGTTCATATCTTTAGGATTGATGGATACTAAGGGTTACAAGTATTCATGTGAGAATGGTGTCCTTCAGGTCAAGACGGGTGATAAGGTGGTTATGCAGGCTCTTAAAAGGAGAGAATCGTATTATCTACAAGGTGAAACTGTGACTGGTGAAGTTTCCAGTGTACAGTGTTCTGGGAACACCCGACAGTGTTCTGACAACACTGTTCTATGGCATAGAAGACTAGCACATGTTGGAGAGAAAGGTCTTATGAATTTATCTAAGAAGGGACTCTTAGGTGGAGACAGGATACATAAGATGGAACTTTGTGAGCTCTGTGTGTTAGGGAAGTCCAAGAAGAACAGTTATGGTGTTGGGAAACACACCACATAGGACATACTTGAGTATGTGCATGCAGATTTATGGGGACCGGCGAGAACCACCACTAGGAATGGAGGTAGATATTTTATGTCCATCATTGATGATCTGTCAAGGAAAGTGTGGGTGTTTGTATTGAAGTCCAAGGATGAGACTTTCATGAAATTCAAGGAATGGCTTGTGGAGATGGAGAATCAAACGAACAAGAAGCTCAAGGTGTTCAGAATCGATAATGGGTGGAATCCTTATCTAATGAATTTAATACCTTACGTGTTGGAAGGAATCTTGAGACACAAGTCACCTCGAAATCCACAGAATGGAGTAGTTGAAAGGATGAATAGAACAATCCTAGAAAGAGTGAGGTGCATGCTTCTTAGATCGGTTTGTCAAAAGTTTTTGGGGAGAGGTGTGACTACACAAAGACATCTTATTAACCTATGTCCATCATCAGCTATTGGTTTCAAGACACCTGAAGAAATTTGGAAAGGTACTCATTCAGACTACTCATATCTCAAAGTATTTGGATGCTTAGCTTATGCTCATGTTAAGCAAGATATGTTGGATGCTAGAATAGTAAAGTGCTTGTTTCTTGGATATCCAAAGGGAGTTAAGGGATATAAACTACGTGCTTAGAATCGGGTAAATAGATGCATCATCAAGGATGTGACTTTCCATGAAGATGTGATGCCATTATTGAGGAATACTGCCAGTGTTGAGAGAACACTCAGTCAGGTGGAGCCTGTCGAAGATGGTGTGTCAGGAACACTGAATATGGAGCAGACAGACACTAGTGTGGTGATAACACCAGTTTTCACAGACCATGGTGTTCTGACAACACCGCATGCTGAATCTCAGGGAAATACTGACATACATGATCAGGTGGAGCCTGAATCGAATAATCAGGTGGAGAGGCATGTGATTAGAAGAAGGGCTCAATAATCCAGATGATGTTGTGGATTATCAACTCATCAGAGATAGAGAACCAAGAGTTAGAACCTATACTGCAGATCCAAATATGGTGTATTTTGCACTGAATATTGCCGAGGATATTGATTGTTATGAGCCTGAGAACTATCAAAGAGCTATAAGTTGCTCAGAGAAGAATAGTTGGTGCATAGCTATACAACAAGAACTCTTGTCACTTGAAAAGAATCATACATGGGATATTGTAGCTATACCTAAAGGAAAGAAGCTTGCCAGTTGTAAGTGGATCTTTAAGAAGAAACTTGGAGCTGATGGTGAGCAAAAGGTGAAATACAAAGCCAGACTAGTTGCTAGAGGTTTCACACAAAGAGAGGGTATTGACTACAATGAGATCTTTTCTCCAGTGGTGAAGCATAACTCAATCAGGATCTTGATTGCTATGGTAGCTCAATTTAAGCTACACTTACATCAGATGGATGTTACCACTGCATTCTTGCATGGGAAGCTGGATGAAGAGATTTACATGAGGATACCTGAGGGTATTGAGGTAGATGACAAAGAGCACAAGGCTTGTTTATTGTTGAGATCACTATATGGTCTTAAACAGAGTCCAAGGCAAAGGTATAGAAGATTTGACAAGTTTATGTTGAGTCACAAGTTCAGGCGGTGTGACTACGATACCTGTGTTTACTTCTATGGTGAGAATGTCGAAGACATGATATATTTGCTTATTTATGTGGATGACATGCTTATAGAAAGCAAGAATATGAAAGGAATCACTCATGTGAAGAGTCTCTAGAAGTCAGAATTTGAGATGAAAGACTTGGGAATGGCTAAGAGGATACTGGGCATTGATATTATTCATGGAAGTGACGGAAAGATCATTATGAATCAAAGTGCTTACTTGGAGAAGGTGTTAAGGAGATTTAACATGCACAAATCCAAGCATGCTGCAACACCTCTAGGGTCTCAGTTCAAGTTATCTAAGAAGTCTTGTCCTAATACTGATGAAGAGAAGAGGTGTATGGAGAACACACCGTATGCTAATGCTATAGGGTCGATTATGTATTCCATGGTATGTTGCATGCCGGATTTGGCTCATGCAATGAGCTCAGTAAGCAGGTATATGGATAATCCTGGCAAGAACCATTGGGAAGCAGTTAAGTGGCTGCTCAGGTATATTGGTGGTTCGATTCGACTGGGATTGGTGTTTAAGCAACACCAGACGAGGAATGATGCACTGATTGGGTATGTCGACTCGGATTATGCTGCAAACTTGGATACAAGGAAGTCTTTAACTGGATATGTATTCACATTATTTGGTACAGCAGTAAGTTGGAAGTCTACTCATCAACCTGTGGTTGCATTATCAACTACAGAGGCAGAATTTATGGCCATGACGGAAGCTGTGAAAGAAGCTATTTGGCTCAAGGGAATTCTGGGGCAGTTCGGTGTGTTGCAAACACCGGTGACTATATTCTGTGATAGTCAAAGTACAATTCATCTGTCAAAACATCAAGCTTACTACAGGTCCAAACAAATTGATATAAAGTTTCACTTTGTCAGAGATGAAGTTGAGAAGGGTACTATCAAGATTGAGAAGATCAACACAGATGTTAATCCGGTGGATGGATTTACTAAGTCAATTTATGTGATGAAGTTTGGATCGTGTCTAAGTTCTATCAAGTTGATGGAAGGAAGGGTTGTGTCCTAACTCTAGGAACATGAATGGTGTGGTATACTGTGGTTACATTGATATGAAGCTAAGGTGGAGAATTGTGAAGCTGGTTAGCTTAATATCAAGTAAGTAATGGAGCATGGTGTACTGGAAACACTGATGACAAGGATAATGGATGTGTGGTGTTAGAGTGTGCTGAGGACACTTGGATATAACACTGAGAAATAGGAGCAGTTAGAATTCGAATCTAACTGGGATTCTTTTACTTGGTGACAAAGATTTCCTTTCTAGTTAGAATAGAATTCATTTCTGATTAGGAGAGGCAATGTATGTTGATTTCTCTAGTATATATACACATGTAGGTACTAGAATAAATTGATGAGAACATAGAGAGAACACATTGAGAGATTTCTGAAAGAAACACAGTGAGGAAGAGAGAACAGAGGAGCGTGTAGCTTGAAACTCGGGAGGTTTGGTCGATTCCTTGTAAACTGCGTTTTGGTTCTTGGTTAATAGAAATCTTGGTTATCCCGTGGACGTAGACAATTTTCGAACCACGTTAAATCTTGTGTTTGTGTTTATTTTTCTTGCGTTTGTTTGTTGGTTGGTTTGGAGTTTATTGGATTGAATTGGGTTGATTTGATTAACAGAGTCACTTCTCGTATCGATATGTGCTACCATAAGTTTCTTTCTTATGCTGGTAAAGTTGTGCTTATCCAGTCAGTTACAAATGCGATTCCCTCCTTTTGTATGTCGGTCACAAAACTTCACATCTCTTGTATAGACATAATTGATAGTCTTAATAAACGTTTCCTTTGGATCTCTAACAAAAATTGTAAAACTAGATCAAAAGTCAATTGGAAAACAGTTTGTACTTCAAAAAAGATGGTGGACTTGGTATCCGTAACCTAAATGTTTTGAATGAAGCTTACCAACTAAAGCTTGCGTGGAAACTTTTGAGGTACCCAGACTGTCTTTGGTCCAAAACCTACAAATATAAGTATTTTCCTCGACAGAATTTTTGGAAGCCTCTTCTAAACCGACACGCAATTGGTTTTGGAAAAAATCTGATCAAAAGCAAAAACACCATCTTAAAAAGTCTTAGTTGGCAACTTGGGTCGGGAGAAAACTTAAGTTTTTGGAGAGACCCTTGGCTCTTCACTTTTCCGCTTACTGATTACCTCCCTTACCCCCCAAATCAGGATTTCCTAGTCTCGGATTTCATTGATTCATACCAAAATTGGAACATTAATAAACTCTATGAGTGTGTTCCCCATGAACTCATTCATTTTATCTTATGAAAACCTATTAGTCTCAACTTTGGAAACACATGACTTCTGGGACTTTCACCCTTGAAGGTGCGTACAATCTCTTAACTAGTCATGCATGTCCCAATCCTTCCTGGCCTTGGTTCCGTATATGGGCTCTACATATGCTCCCAAAGGTACGTTTCTTTACTTGGCTAAGCCTCCATGACAAGTTACCCACGACAGCCCGCCTAGCAAAACAACAATAAATCCCAACGGATCGCTGCCAATTTTGTAAGAGGGAAGCCGAAACTCTGGACCAACTTTTCTTCTCTTGTCCAACTTTCCAGGAAATGAGGAGACGATATGCTCCTTCCTCTCTGGTTACAACTGCTTCAACTTTCACCTCTATTTTATTTCATCTTGTGTTCAATAGTCCTCAACAAATCCTCTTCCTTAACTGTTGCTGGCTAATATGGACTACTCGAAATTAATTTATTTTTCGGCAGGAACCTATAGATCAAGTTTAATATTCGGATGGAAAATTTACAGAAAGATGTGTTTACAAAATTCCCTTCACCCCATCCCTAAAGATCCAACACGATTAGCTGCAAATGGACCCCACCCCTAGCAACTTTATTAGTATCAACACTGACGGATCAACGCTTGCAAACCGGAACATGTAGGCATCGGATGTATCCTTAGAAACCATACAAGAACTTTTATAAGAGCGGCCGCCTCTTATATTGGTATCACGGATATAATACAACAGAGTTTGGGGCCATTCACCTCGCACTACAAATGGCAAGAAATTTTTTTTTTTGAAGAAATTAAAGTTCATTAAGCCAAACATGGAGAAGTACATAAAGTAGCAGGGGTAAACCCAGTACGACTCACAATAGCAAGCTAAATAGATCACAACAACCTATTTAGAATACCTATACTAGTCTAAACTACAACAACTCCAGCAAAACTACTGTGATTGCATAGTAAAGAAGACAAAGCTAACTATTTAGCACACAGTTCCTGCTATGACTTCAGCCAAGGCTGTGATTAAAAAATCAAGGAACACTGGTCCAACCTCCAAAGCATAACAAGTCATGGCCAGGGCAAGTCAGCCAGTCTGAGCACAGGTATCCAATCTTGCAGGCTTGAAATGAAACTTGGGTGAGAAAGTCAAGAACAAGATCAGAGTAGGACCTGTGTAGCAAGCCACCTCCCAATCACTCCAAAGACAGACCTGAAGATAACAATAACACACACCACGACAGAACCAACACTAGGCCAGCAAACACCAATCATCCAGACCAAAACAAAGTAGTAAGGAAGAACAAGACCTTCATACCTGCTGCAACTTACCAATTATATGTCTAGTATACCTGTTCTGAACACCTGGTAACAACTGAAACTGAGCCAACAACATGGAGCTGATTTGTTTGCACACAACATCCACTTGCACCTGCTCATCTCTGAAAACAACAGCATTCCTAAGACCCCAGTAGAGGATGCAAAAAGCTGCATATAGAAGTTAAAACCATACCCTGCAGAATGATTAATACCAATGACTCTTAAAATCCTAGAGAAAATAGGCACTATAACACCACACTGACCAAACAAATGGTCTCTAATTTCAGGCACTATTTTACAAAGAGGACAGACATCATCATCAATCAAACCACAAGAAAACAGTCTTACTTTAACAGACAACCTATCTAAACAAGCTAACCAAAGACAGAAGGATATTCTTGGAGGTGAAATCTTATTCCACACCATAGGCCACCAAGGAACAGGACCTGCAGAAGGAAAGAAAACACCATAAAGATATTGTACCCTCATCTTTCGGATTAGGCTTGATATAGAAGTAACATCTACAAGAAGAACCAAATCATCTCTCAAACTCAGAACATATCAACAAACCATAAATCAAAGGCATAATGAACCAGAACATATCTTAAAAAAGACCAACTTATAGTATCATAAGCTTTTTGGAGGTCAATCTTTAAAAAACATCTAGGGGAAATGTTCTTCTGAGCATACCCTTTCACCAACTCCTGACTAAGAAGAATATTATGCTGCATTAGTATTCCAGAAATAAAAGCACTTTGGTTAGCACAAACAAGATGAGGCATAAACAGTTGAATTCTATCAGCAAGCACCTTAGTAATCATTTTATAAATAGTGTTACAGCAGGCTATAGATCTAAAATCCTTGATGTACATAGGATTAGCCACCTTGGGAAGGAGAGTCACAGCTATGTTATTAACCTGTCTCAGAAGTTTACCATTGCAGAAAAAATCATCCATAGCCCTAAAAACAAGATCACCAATCAAAGGCCAAGTTTTCTTTAAAAAGTAGGGATTAAACCCATCAGGGCCAGGAGCCTTATTATTTCCCATTTTAAACACCACACCTCTAAGCTCAGAATGAGTCAACCTCCTAGTCAACTGATAGTTCATACTGGGAGAAACAACATTAGCATCATGAAATAAGGAGCTGTCAAGAGGAGAAGTAGGTCTAAAAGTACCAAAAAGCTGAATATAGAAGCTAACAATATGCTCAACAATTTGAGCCTGTTCAGTGATCCTATCACCTGTAGGGGAAAGTAAGATCCATATGTTATTGGTCTTCCTCCTCTGGTTCACAATAGCATGAAAGTACCTGGTATTATCATCACCCTGAGAAAGCCAGTTGATCTTAGCTCTCTGAGACAACAAAGACAACTGCAGCTTACAAAGAGCTAGATAAGACTCAAGTGCAGTTTTAGCATTAACATGTAAAGTACTATCAAAAGGAAGGGCAACAGCTTGTTTTTGGACATGAGTCAGCCTGTCCTTAGCCTCAGAAACCTGCACATCCAACTTCTTATACTTATCACCATCAAGTTTCTTAAGTTGAATCTTCAGACTTTTCAAGAAACAAACCAATCTAAACATGCTACACCCCTGCACAGGCTGGTTTAAGCAATCAGTAACAATATCTAAAAAATTAGCATCCTCCACCCAAAAGTTCTTAAAGCTAAACCCAGGGGCATGAAGAGGCTGAGCCTTAAACAGCTTCACAATAGAAGGTGAATGATCGGACACACCTTTAGGAAGAAAATCAACAGTTGAGTCAAGAAAAACAGTCTCCCATAGACCATTTCCCAAAACCCTATCAAGCTTACAGAAAGTGTGAGAATTATCCCAAGTATAAAATTGACCCACATAACTCAAATCATGCAAATCAGTTTGAGCAAAGAGATCAAGTAACTCAGTAGAAGTCACATTAGCACAACTAAAAGGAGTAAGTTACTCAGAACCATTCAACACAACATTAAAATCCCCAGCTCAAAGCCAAGGTAAAGACATAGAAGCATGGATATAAAAAAGATCCTTCCACAAATGTTTTGTCTTGTCAGGAGTATTGTGAGCATACACAAAGGTTATACAACACTCCCAAGTACCAGTCACAGAACCAACCTTACAATGTATAAATTGATCAGACATAAGCAGAACATCAAGACAGTAAACATCTGGTTGCTAGAAAACTAACACTCTACAATTTTTATCAAGAGAGCAATTATGAGCAAAAGACCAAACAGAAGACTCCCAAGTGGAAAGACAACCAACTAACTTATCACTCTTAACCCTAGTTTCTAAAATAGCACCACAACTAATATTAAACTTACCAACAAACCTTTTCCATTCATGTCTCTTAAGAGGATGATTAAGGCCCCTCATATTCCAAGTCATGAGAGTTGTATCATTCATGAGAATCATGTGGCGACCCTGCAGAAGTCCCAGGAGCAGCAGCTCCATATCTATTGCCTCTCAAAGAATAATGAGACTGCACCACAACAGTCTGAGCTTGTTTCTTGTGCTTTTTATTGGACTGAGTAATCCATGCCTGCTCAGTACTAGAAGAGACCACCTCATTCTGAATCCCATCAAAGGAACCAAAATGACATGTAGGCATACCAGTATCACAAGCTCCAGAACCCTGTACCATGTTGACAGGAGCAACATAAGACATATCACCAGTAACAGGGCCATGAACCCTAGCATTAGCAAGAGGAACATTAAGAACCCCCTTAGAAACATGATTCTCAGGACCATTTTGATGTACCAAGTCCTCAGAAACTGCAGGCATGGGCTGATTAGGTCTAGGTACCCAAGCCTGAGATGCTCTATTCAAGGGACAACGGTTAGGAGAATGGCCAAACCTAGCACACTTAGAACAGTGGAAGGGCCTGAACTTATACACAATCATTTGCTTCCTCAGTTCACCAGTAGGACCCTTGAGCATAATATGATCCTTCAAAGGCTTAATAGCATCAACTTCTACCAGGATTCGAGCATAAGACAGACGAACCTTATATCTAGTCAATTTATCCACACCTAAGGGAGATCCCAACATAGTAACAATCCTACTCAACGTATTAGTAGTCCAAAACTGAAGCTCAAGATCAGGCAATTTGATCCAGATAGGAAGAGTTTGCAGATTAGTAACATCCAATTTGATGCCAGGAGTCCATTGTCTTAAAAGGAGAGGATAAACACCATTAATCATCCAATGACCAACATTCAAAACAGACTCCATATCAGATTGATTGTCAAATCGAAACACGAAGACACCCTTATCATTAAGACTAATAGCCGGAAAAACCTTCCAATACTTACGAACATACAGTTCCATAGCATTGAACAATGGTTTCTGACCAATAACACAAACAAGCGCAAATTTCCAAATATCAATCCCTTCCTGCAATTCAGATTCAGAGTATTCGAGAACTAGAGGATCGCTAGGTTCAGAATATACCAGAGAGGAATCAGGAACACGATTCCCCACAAACGCAGAAGTAGATCGCCGACCAGGTAACTGAGCATGGCCAATGTCAAACGCCGGAGCACCAGGATCCAAAGGCCTGGACGGAGTTATCACATTACCCACAGTATGATCCACCGCCTGGAAATCCCCAATCTCACCCTCCTCAACCAAAAATTCCGAATGAACAGAGACATCGTCATCCTCCAACGGAGCAAACGCATTACCAATCGATTTCCCCTATCAATCGAACCAACAACCCTGTTTTTACCCTTTCTAGCCATCGCACGATCAGATCGAATAGAAAACTAGAGAAAAGCTGCTAGAAATTGAGACTTTTTGTTCATGCTCCTGAAACTAACTTTTTTTGAGGATTTATACTTGTTTATTTAGTGGTTTAACTCTTTATTTGTGAAAATTCTATCAAATGACAAGAAATTTAAATTATGTATGATAATTTTTGTATTGACAGGCCCCAGCACAACACCAGGAGACTCTCCTACAGGATATTGAAGAGCTTTCCAAAGATTTCCAGGAAATTAGAGTCACTTTTGTCTATCGTGAAACCAACAAAGCAGCAGACGCCCTGACAAAATATGGAAGTGGAGCCCTTCAACAAGAGCTTCTTGCCGGATCTCCTAGCAATCCGGTTTTTTTGGGATAGTTGTCCTATTTGACTAGACCTTTATGTTAAACAAGACCTAAATGTTTCTTTTAGTCGTGTTGTATCTGCTATGTCTGACAATTGTAATCCTAGTATTCCGTAATCTTTCGTATATCACTAGTTATTCAAAAAGAAACAAACTCCATAGGGATTTTTTATTTTAGATAGATTAAAAAATAATGTCAAACATTATCTTTATAGTGAAAATTATTAAGGACTTTTACGAGGAATATGTACAGATAAAAACTGACATAAATGTTTATTTATAAAATATTATTTGAAAGTGCAGTATGCACTTGTGTTTTGATAATCTTGTCTTGCATTAATTAGTTCCAAGTTTGTGTTTGTTGTTGTTGTTTGTGAAGCTGCAGGACTACCAATGTTGTATAACATTGTGACAGGATAGAATTCAGTGCTGGCATAACATTGAAGATATAACATTGCAGTCAACATCAAGAACAAAGCACATTGGACAGGAAACTTGGACTGGAAGTATTTACAAATCGAACAAGAGACGATTTAAGGACAAAGAACAACTTGTGGTGAAAGCAAGAAGGAATATATTTTATGAAGAATCAAAATATGGAAAATTCCTTCTATGCGTATATTGAAGAAAACAAGAAAAAGGAAATTGCCTTTGCTGAGACCCTATTGCCTTTCGACTTGGATGGAAGCTGTCGATATCTCAAGTATATATACAAGGATTCAGCCGAGCAATCAGGATGCCTTTTTTTTTTGTGGTCTATCAAGATTTTATTAAAGAGTTTAGGCTTCTTGTTTTCTGCTAGCTTTAGAGTTTGTCTAAGAGTATTCATTGTTGGAATAACTCTTTCAAACATCGACCTAGAATAGCTTTTACTGTTAGTTCTTCTAGGGCTAGTTTTGGTTGTTTAATCAATCATCTGTGATTGTATTAAACCTATTTGATTAGATCTACTTTTCCTGTCAGTAGATATTTTGCCTAAAGGCGCGGCCAACATATTTATGTATGTTGGCTTGGTAATAGAAGTTTCATTCACATTCATCCACTGCCTTTTATTTACTGTGTTGAAGACTTTGTTGAATAACATTGTTGTCAACATTGTCTATTGATCTTGTTCCAAGTACCAATCCGGGATCCTACGTTCTAACAAGTGGCATCAGAGCCAGCCACCTAACTACTGGTGTCTGGATTTGGTACTACTACAATGGATGCAAACTACAACAGACCTCCTGTGCTTGATGGGTCCAACTACCATTACTGGCAAATCCGGATGAGGACATACATCAAGTCCCTTGATGGCCGTGCTTGGAGATCCATTCTGGAAGGATACACCTGGCCAACTGAAGGACCTGATGCTGATGGTGACATTGTCCCCATTCTGGAAGAACGCTTCACTGCAGGTGACATACTTCTTAGCTCTTACAATGAAAAGGCCTTAAATGCTATTTTTGGTCATGTAGATGCTCATATGTTTAAAATTATTCAAAACTGCACTACTGCAAAACAAGCTTGGAATTTGCTTCAGAGTCATTGTGAAGGGGATGCTAGTGTCAAACAAACTAAACTTAGAATGCTTTGGTCTCAATTTGAAAATCTAAGAATGGCGGAGGAAGAAACAATTGACTCTTATTTTGAAAAACTTTTAACTCTCTCCAATGAAGTCCAAAGACTGGGAGAAGCTATTTCTAATAGGCAACTTGTTTCCAAAGCTGTTCGATCTCTTTCCTCAAGATTTAATACCAAAGTCACTATTTTGGAAGACACTCATAACTTGGCAACTATGGATTTTCACACCTTGTTGAACAATTTAAAATTTTTTGAACTAAATGAAAATGAGATACAAGGTATGAAAACCCATAGATTCAGAAAATATGACTGAGGAAGCTTACAACAATCTTGTGAGGAAGTTCAACAAACTTAGATTCAGAAAAAACTCTGGTCAAGGATCCTCGAGTGGAACCAAAAATTTCAAAAAGAAAACCAATACTTTCAAAACTAGTTCTGCTTCCAAGACTAGCTCTGAATCTGATTTTGATCGCACTCCTCTTAGTAAGATTAGATGTTTTGAATGCCAAGGGTGGGGTCATTATCAAAATGAATGTGCTAACAATCTCAGAAAAGAGAAAAAGAATCTTCTTGTTTGTCTCAGTGATGTTTCAGATTAAGAACATGAAGATGAAGAAAAAGAAGATGATTCAACTACCAATGCCAGAGCTCTCCGTTCATCCACTTACAATGTTGATGACCAATGTTGGGACAACATCGGCAATTCAACATCAGGAGTAGAAATCTTCTTTGACTATGATGACTCTGAGAACTGTGAAATTTTGACACTAACCAACCCTGAGAATTCAGGAATCTCTGATGTTTTGTGTCTACATGGTTCTGTGGATTTTGATACAGATAGTCCTTCAGAAGAGGAAGCCAGTGCGGAACAAATGGTGAAGGATCTGCAACAAATGTATGAGAAACTCTTCAGTGAATGGAAGACACTCAAAAAACTCCTCAAGAAAACTGAGAAGGAGAATTACAATATGAAAGACACCATTGTCAAACTAGGCCGAGGCCGACAAAGAAGGACCTTTGGCTCAAGGTAACCACTGAACTATCTAATGAAAAGAAGGTAATTGCAAAGTGGAACTCCTCTACTTCGAGACTTAATGATATGCTTGATATGGATAATGATGGGACTACTGGTCTAGCGTACACTGGTAGTTATGATGCTTCTTTTGATAAGAAACTTGGGTGCAACATGAACTGCACTGTTAACCTTGAAACCCCAGATGTTGTCAAACCTCTTTCTGAGCTCATAAAAGGTCCTGTGTTTGTCAAAGAAAAAGAATTTTTTGTGTGCACTTACTGTCACAAACTTGTTCACAAAAAACCATACTGTTTCAAGTACCAAAAGGATTTAAAAAGGGAACATGTTGATTCCTCCAACCTCTGTGACCTCTCCAAGAATCCCTCCCTTCTTGCCTCTAGCAAACAAAACAGTGATTCCGATGTTAGCTGCGATGTTGTGACAACATCCACTTCAACAGAGACTGAAAGATGTAATCCTAAGTCTCTGAAGTCTATCCCTGGTTCTCCTAAACGAGGTAAACCTCCAGGACAGATAAGAAAACACAAGAATGATTTGAACCAGATTTGGGTAGCTAAAGAAAAACATACTTGCAATGTTGCTTTTTCTGTTGCTACTTCTCCTAACAATGCAGGAAAATGGTACTTCGACAGTGGTTGCTCTAGGCACATGACTAGTAACTCTTCAAACTTGTCAAATTTTGTCTCTCAAAAGACAGGTACAGTGACATATGGAGGAGGATACCAAAGCAAAATCCTTGGAAAGGGAACACTGTGCCTTGAAGGATATCCTAAACTTTCAAATGTTCTTCTTGTTGAGGGTTTAACGGTTAATCTTGTCAATATAAGCCACCTGTGTGATGATGATCTGAAAGTCAAGTTTGATAAACGTTCTTGCAAAGTTTATACTTGTGTGGACAAATTAACTGTGATGACAGGTGTTAGATCTCAGGACAACTGCTATGTGATGGCCATTCCTCTCAAGTGCAATGTTGCTCAACATGATGATGCAACATTGTGGCACAAGAAATTAGGACATGTCAATTACAGGAATCTGGAGAAGATCATCAAACACAATGTTGTGACAGGTGTGCCGAAGCTTACCAATGCAGGGAAGCATGTGTGTGTATGGTCTTCGGAGGAAAACAAACCAAGGCGTTACACTCCAAGTTGAAGGACAAAAAAGAGGTACTTTTAACTGCTTTAAACTCTTGCATATGGATCTCATGGGTCCTGTATAAAAGTTTGGGAGGAGCCTGGTATATCTATGTTATAGTTGATGATTTCTCTAGATATACTTGGGTCAATTTCTTGAAAGAAAAATCTGAAACTTTTGAATCCTTCAAAAACTGGCTTGCAAAATGTTGTAATCAGTACTCTACTATGGTACAAAGAATTCTATCTGACCATGGTAAAGAATTTGAGAATCAATTTTTTGATAAGTACTCTGAAAAGAAAGGGATCATGCATGAATACTCAGCTCCTAAGACACCACAACAAAATGGTGTTGCTGAAAGGAAAAACATGACTCTTCAAGAAATGGCCAGAGTGATGTTGAGCTCAATGAACTTGTCAAAAAGGTTGTGGGCTGAAGCTGTAAACACTGCCTGTCACATAATCAACCGTGTCTATCTTCGTCCAAGTACTCTGACCACTCCCTATGAGATTTTGAAAGGTAGAAAACCCAATCTTAAGTACTTTCATGTCTTTGGATGTGTGTGTTTCATACTCAATGATAGGTAACATCTAGGGAAGTTTGATGCTAAAAGTGACAAAGGAATCTTTGTAGGGTACTCACAAAATAGTCATGCGTATAGAATATACAATCCTAGATTGCAAACTATACAAGAATCTGTGAATGTTTCATTTGATGACTCTGAGCCCTATGCCCAGAAGAAGATTTCTGCAAGTGCTGAACAGGTTATTGACACAACTCCTGACTCTTCTACACATGGGAACGTTCCAGACATTATGACTCCTGCTGCTGATCAAAGTGAAAGAACCCATGATGAGGGCAATGTTGTGCCAACATCCCCCCTGTGCAATGTTGACTCAACATCCAGTTCAACATCCCAGATTTCCACTCCTGATGATGAAGAACAAGCTGATCCCCACAGTGAGACTGAGACTGAATCTGATAATGCCTCTGGCATTAATGCTGCACCTATGCCGCAAGGTTCTCCTCAACCTGACTCACGTAAGGATCCTCCTCCCAGAATTCGAAAAGATCATCCCAGTTCACAGGTAATTGGAAA
Source organism: Plantago major (assembly GCA_026545765.1). Lineage (NCBI taxonomy): Eukaryota > Viridiplantae > Streptophyta > Magnoliopsida > Lamiales > Plantaginaceae > Plantago > Plantago major. Next base: position 99,841 of record JAIFAC010000237.1, on the reverse strand, counting down.
TCCAAGAGGGAGAACACTGAGGGAAAACACGCGCAAAAACTACAATGAGATACTCAGACTTGCTGAAGTCTGTCACTCTGTAAGTTCCTCGTGCTTTGTTTCTTTAATTGAACCTAAAAATGTGAAAGAAGCCCTTACTGATGATTTTTGGATAGAAGCAATGCAAGATGAACTTCATCAATTCCAAACAAATGAAGTCTGGACTCTTGTTCCCCGCCCCCATAACATAAATGTCATAGGAACCAAGTGGATTTTCAAAAATAAGAGTGATGAGAAAGGCGTAGTTGTAAAGAACAAAGCCAGATTAGTTGCAAAAGGTTACACTCAAGTAGAAGGCATTGATTTTGATGATACCTTCGCTCCTGTTGCTAGACTAGAATCCATTCTCTTGCTCTTAGCCATAGCATGTTGTCTTAAAATAAAACTCAAACAAATGGATGTTAAAGGAGCTTTCTTGAATGGCTACATTGACAAAGAAGTGTATGTTGAACAACCTGGAGGGTTTGAAGATCCTCTTTACCCTGTCACATAAATTTTACCCTGACCATGTTTTCTCCGTCCACTTGATCTCGCTTACAAATACCCCTTCTTTCTTTAATTTTGTTGCACCCCGCGTCTACTTCCTCGGACTGCAACAAAAGAAAGAAAAAGGGGGGGGGGGGGGAGAGAGAGAGATCAAGATTAAGGACAACAAGAAGCACTTTTTTCTGCTTACGAGGGGCGGATTGGACCGAGAAACAAACTATCTTCTACTTTCCACTATAGTTCCACAACTATCTTTTACTAAGATACTTGGAAACTAGGGGGACATATGTTGATACAAAATTATGTCCAATCCGTCATAGGCGCCTTTGGAACGAATCCCAAGGCGTTCCATGTTGTCTGAGGATCCGAGACACTATAATCCGACCCTAGGCCCCTCAGGTCCGACCCATCCTAAAGGAGAAGGACATAAAGGACTTGAACGGTAGTAGGCCCGACCCCTCCAGTGGTCCGTAACCATGGGGTCCGATCCGGATCCAACATGACAATCTCACAAGTAACCAAGTAAACTGGCACTAGAGAGTAAGGAGGTCCAGGCAATAAGGTCCGAATCGGAGGAGTCAAACAAATTTATGGGAGTTCCCCAGACAACCCAATACGGTCCGAACCAAACGTCCGGACCAACATCTTCGGACCTTGACCCACAGAAGACTGTATCAAAGCCTCTAAAACTCTCACATTAATGACTAAACTACCCCTGAAAGCCCAAAGTGGAATGGGGCAAGTGTCATTAATGGGCCATGGGCCTACTGAAGCCTTGGTGGCTCAATCCAGGCCTTACACTTGGCACGATCTGGTGGAACCCTCACAATTGGGGAGAAATCTATATATAGGGCACACACTCCCATGTTAAGGGTAAGCCATAATCACTTCCAAACCTTGACTACTATACAGAGTAGATCTTCAGTCTCTCTTGAGTAAAGTCTCGGACCGGTTTGACACTTAGCAGACCGGGTCCTTGGTCCTAACCCCCCCTCTCCAAGCTATTTGTGTAGATCCTTACGCGTCGCCTCTTATCAGTACGACGGTTCTTACGGGCTCTTACTCTTTGGTTCTTGCAAGCAAGGTGGTTCTTACTCAAAGGTGGTCTAGGTACTTAGCAAGAAAGAAAGCAAGGAAAATTCATTTAAGTGGTTGGGGGACTTTTACCCTCAACATTTTGGCGCCGTCTGTGGGAATCTTTACAAAAAAAGTTCCGTTCTCTCCAGTAATGGCAAGAACGAGAAGGTCAGTAAGAACCAACGCTACTACGATCGGCACACCTGCCCCGAGGCAAAGAGGTAGGCCTCCTACTCGGAAGGGAAGAGCGATGAGACCCTCTTCGAGACCTGATGGATTGAGTGATGGCCACACCGCTAGCCTCTCTTCAGAGGAGGAAAGAGCCGCTGATCCACCAATAAGGACCTAGGTACTCGGGGGTGAAGGACAAGTTCCTCCGTCAGGAACACATGGTCCTCCTCCAGGCAGAAACTTCACTCTTCCAAATGGTGAGTTCGGGATGAATGAGAATCAGTTTGGCCTCTTACTCACCACTATTCAAGGATGCTTTGGATCAAACAACCTTCAGCCTACTCAACCCACTCCTCCTTTGGCAATTCCAAGACAAGCTGAGCCCGCACAGTCGAGGAATGAACATCGCCCAATTCAACAAAGGTTAGGCGAACCGGCCCAACCAGAGGACCTAAGGAACCTTCTCAACAGGAGGGCCGTAGCTTCTCACGAACAGCGAGGGAGAAGTCCGGTAATGCCACGGGCGGATGAAGCTGGAACTAGCCGGCGTGGGGCTCTACAGCACGTGCCAAGAGACCACGTGGTAGAAAGCATCTCGATATTCCCCGTTGATGATCTTCCTCCAGATGTGGCCATCAACCCAAGGACTGGTGAGAAGCTGACCGCGGAGCAGATTTATGTCCAACAAAAAGCCCTGGAAACTCAAATTGTCACCTTGAGCAAAATGGTGAAAGCACATGAGAAGGTGACTCTTAGAGCTCCCAATCCTTTATGTGATGAGATAAGGAGGGAAAAGAAGCGCCCTGACTCCACTATCCCAACCCTTGAGCACTATCATGGAGACACTTGTCCCGTGGGGCACCTTACTAGGTACGAGAGTAAGATGGAAACCAACGGCTTGAATGACAACATGAAAGCTCTCAACTTCTCCACTACACTCTTTGGGGAGGCAATGGATTGGTGGACCTCTTTGCCCAATGGCTCCATCAAGTCCTATGCGGATATCGCTTCACTCTTCCTGAAAAGGTTCGAGAAAGCAAAAAAGAGAAAGAGATCGGTTGAGCACTTGGCAGAAGTAATTCAGAAAGAGCATGAGGACCTTAGGACCTTCCTCGACCGTTTCAATGTCGAAGTGCGCCAAGTAGAGCCTCACAGCATCAAAGAACGGGTCCGACACCTGTACGCTAACACTTACAATGATGATCTCAGAAGAAAGATTTCCAACGAAGAAATCACAACTGAGAAGTACTTGGAAGATATCTGCGAAGGAGTCTTGTATGGAGAAGAATATAGGAGGAATGTCCCAATAAGAGCCGGGGCCAAAAAGGGAAAAGAGCAAGCAAGACAGGAACCTCTTCCCCGTCCAGGAAAGTTTGAACAAAAGAAGGAACTTAGAGACAGAAGGGAGTTCCGCAGGGAAAGAACACCACCAAGAAGATACGCCGAGTATACTCGCCTCAATAGACCGAGATCTGACATCTTGTCCTCTATTATTGAGAAAAACTTAGATATACAATGGCCAAAACCTACAAGGAGCAACAAGAAGAACAAAGCTTCAAAGGATTACTGTAGGTTTCATAAGCACAAAGGTCATTTGACTGAAGATTGTGTCCAGCTGAAAACAGAAATAGAAAGGTTGGTAAGAAGTGGAAAATTGAAGGAACCAGTATACGAGGAGGAACCCTCCAGGCACCAGAGAAATGAACAAAGAAGGGAGGAGCGTGGTTCAGAACCTCCGACAGGATCCTTACCGCCACCTCCAGTAGAGATTCCACCCCGCCATGCCCAAAGATACCGAGGGTATCACGAAGATATGGAAATGGAGAAACCTCCCCTATAGCGGGGTTATCAATGCCATTGCAGGAGGTCCAACTGGGGGAGATAGTCGAAATGCAAGGGAAAGGACCGCGCAACACTTGAGAAACAACGATAGATCCTATGCTCCTTCAGCCCTGAAGGGTACGAACGCCATCACCTTCGATGATAGCAAAATCCCCCCACCGACGTTCGGTGGAGGAGATCTCAAGGACCCCGACGTTCCTTTGGTTGTTTCTCTGGTTATCACTACTTACAAGGTCAACAAAGTACTTGTCGACACAGGAAGCTCCTCCAACGTCATCTCCAAAAGGACCGTGGAACAAATGCACCTGAGAAATGTTCAATATGGGCGCATATATACCTCCTTGGTAGGCTTCGGAGGATCTATAGTGCGTCCCATCGGAAGTATACCACTACAAGTATCTATGGGCGTCTTTCCGACAAGGGTGACTGAGACAATTCTCTTTGTGGTGGTCGACAACACATTTGACTATAACGTGATCTTGGGCCATCCAGGACTTAACCAATTCAGGGCAATCGCGTCTCCTCCACACAACAGGGTAAAGTTCACAACCCCGAACGATGTGGGCGAAGAAGTGGGCAACGTCAGGGAAGCTTGGGAATGCTACATCATGTCAACGAGAGCAGCTTCAGCACCCGTTCTTTCGGTCGCCAGAGGACCCAGGAGTCCTCCCGTGGCTCTTACTCCATTAAAGAAAGAAATTGGTGCGGGGTCGCTCAAGGAAAAGTTCCCTAAGACTGCCAGGATGGAACCCCATGAAGCCTTGAAAGAGATCCAGTTGATTGAGGGGGATCCAGAGAAGGTAACACGAATCGAAACAGAGATGAGCACAAAGGTAGAGATGAAGCTCAACACATGTCTCTGAGGCAATCACGATATCTTTACTTGGAGTACTGATGACCTTAAGGGAATAGACCCAAGGATCGTAGTTCACCGCCTGAACATGGATCCAACGGTAAAACATATCCGACAAAAGAGGAAGGACTTTGGGCCTGTGGAGGATGCTATCATAGCAGAAGAGGTGGACAAGTTGATGAAAGCAGGACACATTGAGGAAGTCAGGTACTCTGACTGGGTCTGTAACGTGGTCTTCGTTGAAAAAGCTCCAGAAAAGTGGAGAATGTGCAATGACTTCACTAGGCTTAACAAGTTTTGCCCAAAGGATCCTTATCCATTACCTCGCATAGACCAGCTAGTTGACTCCACCGCGAGATGCGCACTCCTGAGCTTCATGGATGCCTATCAAGGCTTTTACCAAATCAGGATGGCCGGGAAGGCGTCGAAGGCGACCTTCTTTGCGGCATGAGGGTCTCTTGCTTCAAGGTTATGCCATTTGGCCTCGAAACGCAGCGCTACATATCAACGACTGGTGAATAAGATGTTCAAAGAGGAGTTGGGCAAAACCATAGAAGTTTACATGGATGACATGCTAGTAAAAAGCAAGACCGAAGAGCAACACATCCAGCATCTCGATAAGTGCTTTTCCATCCTTAGGAAATATGGAATGAAGTTGAACCCTGAAAAGTGTACGTTTGGGGTAAACGGAGGAAAGTTCCTTGGTTACATGGTCACGGAGAGAGGTATCAGTGCTAACCCAGAGAAAATAAAGGCGATCTTGGACTTACCACAGCCAAAGACAATCAATGAAGTGCAGAAGCTTTTGGGAAGGGTGATGACACTGAGCCGTTTTATCTCCAAATCCGCCGAGAAAAACTTACCTTTCTTTAAAATTCTAAGGAAAGGAGACAAGTTCGAATGGACAAAGGAGTGCGAAGAAGCCTTGGATAACTTAAAAAGCTAGCTCCTTTCACCACCCCTCTTGTCTAAACCAGTAGAGGGCGAACCTCTCTACCTCTACCTAGCTACTACTGATCAAGCTATGAGTTCTGTATTGGTACGAATACAAGGAAATGACCACTTGCCGATCTACTACTTGAGCAAGGCCCTTGTGAGTTCTGAGGTCAGACATGTCAAGATCGAGAAGCTCGCCTTCGCGCTAGTTTACACTACCCGCCGACTAAAACCTTACTTCAAATCTCACCGAATTGTGGTTCTCACCAATGAACCACTCAAATATGTCCTAGGCAAGCCGGATCAATCGGGACGCTTGTCCAAGTGGGCAATCGAGCTAAGTGAATATGATATCGGGTACCAAGCCCATCTGCCAAGAAGGCCCAAGTCCTTGCCGACTTCCTAGTAGACTATCCGGAGGGAACCGAAGAAAGAACCAAAAGTCCATAGGAAGATGTGAGTCACGTCATGCTCACTCAAGCGGAAGATACCCCGAAAGAGGAAAAGGTAAAAGAAAAGGGGCCTGAAGAGGCACTCAGGAATAAGTATCCAGAACCCATGTATGATTCGTTAAGGGCGAGACACATGTTCCTCCTAGACGAAGCACCCGACACTTCAACACCTGCATCTTCCGACAAGAAGCAGGAAGACAAAAAGGTGCCTGCTCTCGTGGCAGAAAGCAAATCGGGGAGCAAAGAATGTTGGACATTACAAGTGGATGGATCTTCTACTGGACGAATAGGAGGAATAGGAATTTTTCTCGAGAGTCCTGAAGGAGCCAAGCTGGAATACGCCATCACCCTCAATTTTAAAGTAACAAATAATGAGGAAGAGTACGAAGCACTCCTCACCGGCTTGAGGATGGCAAGAGCTCTTCAAGTAAGAAGAATCAAGGCTTACACAGACTCCCAGCTCGTGGAATCCCAGTTTTCTGGGTCCTTCACTGCTAAAGGACCCAACATGATCAAGTACTTGGAACTTCTCAAGAAAGAGGTTGAGCACTTTGAAGTATTCACTCTTGAGCAATTTCAAAGGGAGTGGAACGAAAAGGCCGACGCCCTTTCCAAGTATGCCTCGGCCTTAGGAGCTCTAGATACAAGGAGGGTCATCCTGATGACTCTCACGGACTCTTCCCTGGCAAATCTTAATGGACAAATCTTCCTTTTGAGTGATGAAAAGAGTTGGATGACTGACATATTTAACTATCTCAAGGATGGCTCTCTACCTGCAGATCCTAGAGAAGCAAGGAGGATCCTATGCCGAGCCAACAGATACTTCATCATGGGACATGATCTTTACAAGAGATCTTTCACCGGCGCTCACATGAGATGCCTTGTTCCCCAGGAAGCAAAGAATGTTATGGAAGAAATCCATGCGGGATGTTGCGGGAGTCACTCCGGGGGACGAACTCTGGCTCAGAAGATCATAAGGCAAGGATACTATTGGCCTACCATTGATGCAGATGCTGCCAACTTCGCTCGTGCCTGTGAAGACTGCCAATACTACGCCAACATACTACATCGTCTGACCAACCCTATGATTCCGTCAATCATAGTGTGCCCATTTGATCAATGGGGCATAGACATAGTTGGTCCCTTTCCACGCGGAACTCATCAGCAGAAGTTCCTGATCGTGGCGGTGGAATATTTTACCAAGTGGGTTGAGGCAGAAGAAGTTTCTACCATCACTGAAAGTAGAGTACGGAAATTCATCTAGAAGAACATCATCTGCCACTTCGGACTTCGAAGCGTTCTAGTCTCGGACAACGGGGCTCAGTTCTCCGGGGCAAGACTGAAAGAATGGCTCCAGTCCTTCAAAATAGAACAACGCTTCACTTTCGTTGGCTACCCCCAAGCCAATGGTCAAGTAGAAGCCACCAACAAGACCATCGTTAAGATTTTGGAGAAAAGGTTGAGGACCTCCCAAGACAGTTGGGCAGATGATCTCGACGCGGTCCTTTGGGCACACAGGACGCCGACTCGGACTCCCACAGAGGAGACGCCCTTCTCCCTTGTCTACGGATCCGAGGCGGTCATCCCCTCGGAAGGAGTAGTAGAAACTCAAAGGATCCAGCAATACAACCCAGCTCAGAATGAAGTCGCAAGGATCTACGACCTTGAGATCCTTGAGAACAAACGGAGTGAGGCACTAGCTAGCATCCTTCGATACCAAGCCATGACTACTCGAGCTTACAACAAGCGTGTCTTTCCAAAGACATACAAGTCAGAGATTAGTCCTCAGAAGATCTGACATCTTAAGCAATGTCGGAAAACTCAAGCCCAAATGGGAAGGACCTTACAAAGTTACTGGAGCTAGAGTCAATGGGAGCTTTGAGCTGGAAGACGACCAAGGGAGAGCCTTGAAGAGAACCTGGAATGCTAAGAATCTCCAAAAGTCTTATGCTTAGGTTAACTCTTCGAAGTTAGACTACGTCAGTTACCAAAGTTTTTGTCATTTTCTTTATCCGGCCTCGAAGCCCACCAGTTGTACTTGAATTTCCGTCAAATTAATTCAATTTTTTGCAAGGAAAGAAAGCTATATTCACACAAATACACTGCCTCGGACAATTCACGAAGATCCGAACCAATTGATTCGGAAAATATTTGAGAAATCAATCTCGACAAGACTCATACCAGCCAGTTCGGATGAAGTAATATAACAAAGCCGAAGAAAGAAGGTGCAAACACCCGAAAACCTTGTATTATTTGAAAAATACAAACTACAAAATTACAAACTTCGGATACACCCGTCCGAGTCACACAAAACATAGGGTAATCTACAATACAAACACGCGGTTCTAGGCGGCATATTCAACACCTAGAACAGTCGAGTAGATCCGTTCCGAAGCCAAGCGTCCGAGGCAGCACATATGTCTGAAATGGGAGCCCTTCCTGGATAACTTTCCTCTGCGTTCCGAAATAAAATAGGCAACGAGCGGAGTTAACTCTCCGAACCGGGCTTATGACGGCACAGCAACATCAGATCCGGATGCAGTAGCTATAGAACTCAGATGGTAGGGACTTTCAGAAGCACCTCTGACATCCGAACCATGAAGCTCCTAAAATGAACTTCGCATTTCAAAGCAGAATAGATAGCAAACGGAAGCTCACCTTCCGAACCGGACTTATGATGACACGACGGCATCGGTCGTGTTTCCCAGATTACTCAAGAAACCTCAGTAACTGGCAAGACGCGACTGATGCGATCGGACCAACTTAAGATGGTTCGACCGTGCTGGCTGAAGTATTCGTGTAGAGACGTCCGAATCACACAAGCTTAGCTTCAAGACAAAGAATCCGAGTGAAAGTTCGTATTACGGAGGCGCAGTCGATGGGCCTTCCGCAACTTCCACCACAACCACTTTCTCGGGAAGATACCCAACGCAAGAAAATGGTAAATGGTGGAAGGAGCTGATAGTCCATAAATATTTGAGCGTCTGAAACATGTGTAGTCCCTGGAACCAGCGAGCTAGCCTGCTTCCCCAGGGCTCAAGTCGTTAGAACAAGCTATAGCCCTTGTGAAAGAAGGCTAGCACGGCGATCCGAGGGAAAACATTTCCGATAAGAATAAACAGTGAAATAGTTTTCCGAATACGCAAATGTTTGGTAATCCCCCGAGCCATCGAGCTAGTCTTCTCCGAGTGACTTGATTTCATCGTCCCCAGCATGATCCGACCCGGAAAGGATTTCCGAAGCACCGAAAAAACCCTCAGAGGTGGATCACGCATAAGAAAGGTGAAATAAACCCACTCGTCAGACATCCGGACCCCAGGATCCGAACCACCTATTACTATAAAAGGGATGGAATGATCTGATGAAAAGTCGTACAATCCAGGGGTATATATAGAAGTGACGAGCCAATCACCACTCGACACGTGGCATATGACGGTTGGTGATGGGCTTGGGCCTGGACTTGAGCCCAACTGTTGGGCAGCCATTGGGCCAACCCAGAGTCTCTTCACATTTCCGGCCTTATTGAGTGAATTATTTTACACTGCTGACCGCTCGGATCCGTCGCCCGAGATGGCCATGATAACTCCCGTACCAACTGTGATCCGTACCAAGTCACTAAAATTTTCTACTATGATTGTCTCCTTTTTTAGAGCTAAGACCCGGACAAATGCTTTGTCCGACCGAGCTAAAGATCGACCAATTGAATATTGCATTATTCTGGAAGCATTGGGACTCGTGGACTCGGATTAACTAATTCGGAGCCACGACCCCGAATCATTCATGTCTACTTGAGGCAATTAACATTTGGAACTACGATTCGGACTTATGCCTTGTCCGACCGACCCATGAGAACCAATGGGGGGGGGGTTATTTTAGGAAAAATTGGTCTCGCAAACTCGGATCCATTACCCGAATAAACCGAGCCAGGGAAACTTGGGTCACTGATCTATCTTATCAATTCAATGCACATTGAGAAGCACGCATTTGGAAAAGCAGTAATACAAGCCAATGATAAAAGTTGATCCGAGCCATCAACGAGCCCGAACCAACAACGTGGATACCGAATCAATTGCACAAAGTCGAACAAACAATTATCCATACAAAAGCGGCAATAACAAAACAACAGTTTTTTAGGTCAGAAGACCATAGTTACATACTTTCGGGGCATACCCCGTCTTCACCTCCCCTGACGACTTGATAAGCCAGCTTGAGCACCCGAGGGACCTGCGGCCTCTTTCTCAGTAGCCTCTTGTGCATCCGACGCCATTCTCTCTTGGGCATCGTGCGCCAACCTTCTCTCCCTTCAGGCCCTTAATTCCTTTAGGAAAGCAGGGCATTGCTCCATCAGGTCCAGATCGGAAGAGAAACCCTTGACAGGACCGGGCAGAGTTAGCCAATCCCGGTTATGCTCCTCATGATCTTCCAGCGGGACAAAAACACTGGACATCAACACCCGTGGCACAAAGGAGGGAAGGTACGGACCGCCATGGTTGGACTTCTTGTCCTCGGTCTCTTCGCAGACAAGCTCTACAAACTCACATTGCAGTAAGTCTTCATCCGAGACACCTTCCGGAGTGAAGTCCGAGCCATTGGCTTCTTTGAAAGAAGAAATGCCTTCAGCCTCCAAGTTAAGGTCGCTCGGGATCCGTCCCCTCTGCCGGAGCTGCCCAATAGCCGCATCAAAGCCATCCTGCCGAGCCTCATCATACTTGGACTCGAGCATGAACTTACAAGCGTCCGACCCCAAGAAGTATTGGACAGCTTGCGTCCGGACCTTCAACATCTCATTCACCATCATATCCTTGAAGGTCCGGGAGACGCCGACATACTCATCCACACCCTCCTGATGAGCTTTGAGGTCCTTTTCCAGCGACAGGATGGCACTCTTCAGTTTTGCAGCCTCCGCTTCGGACTCCTTCTTCGCCGTAAGGGCCTTCTTCAGCCTATCAGACAAGGAATTCACCTTGGACGTTTCCACCGCCCGAACAGCTTCAGCCTTGGCCAGATCCTCTTCCATCGTGGCCCTCTGACCCGCCACCATGGAACATGCCCGAATAGCGGCCGTAAGCTACAATACATGACAAAACGAAATTAAATGAGCTCCGAACAAAGGAAAGATGTATTTCCAGAAATATCAGTATTTACCTTTTGATGAATTGCGGACAACTCCACAATCCGGTCTAGCTCCGGGACAGCAACCAACCGAGCCACTTCCACCTCCAAGTCCGACTCACCACTCGCTTTCCCTTTGCCCTTCTTGGCCGCAGGGATTGGACCTTCGGATGGACGCTTTTGTCCGCAACACTTTCGAACCTTGGCAGAGGGTCCGGAGGACGAGACAGACCTTGGAGGTTTATTGGCCCCCTTCGAGCCAGCCACCTTACCCTTGTCCGGGGTAGGTATCGTCTGGGCCTCCTCGCCCGCCGAAGTTCTCCGAGTCTCCTCCACTCGGAAAGTGGCAGCATTCCGAGGCTCTTCCATCGGCAACACAGTGGACGTCTTGATGATTTGGGTTCGGGTACCCTCCTCCATCTCCTTGCGTTGTGCGGTATTTTGTTTCCGCTTCAGCTCCCGCATGGTGGACATGGTGTACTCGAACCAAAAACCTGCACATCCGAAGGACAATAAGTTATACATGGTAAACAAAATTTTTTATCAATAACTGCAAACGAAGCAAGTCACCAGCGACTCGGATGACCGACTACGTGACCAAACGAGAAAGAACTTACTGAGATCCTTATTCCCATCACAAAAACTTGGCTCTGAAAAACCGGATAGCCAGGGAAGGGGTTGGCATATCAATCCTCGGAAGAAATATTTCTCCGGATCATGATTCCGGTGGAGAGCTTGCATCCAGAAAGGGACGTTTCGAGCCGGAGGTTTCCAGTCCGGCAGCCTGCCTCGGAAAAACTTCTTCTCGAAATTTCATTGGGTCCTCTCTGCTTCGGATTGACCATGCTTCAAAGCGGGCCAGACAAAAATATATCTCTTCCACCAATTTATTCCCAAGGAGGAGAGCGGATCCACAAAAAAAGTATATGCTTGGCGTCACACAAGCGTATAGAACGAAGTATTCCTATTACTTACACTAACGTTAAATAACTTCCGAAAGTTATCAAACGTGACCGGGATATATATATTTACACATCACCCCGAAGCACATCAAATTTCCGAGCGAGTTGGGGATGATCTAGTGAGGACTTAACCCCATGCTGTTCAAAATGTCCAAAAACACAGACACACCGGCAAACGCCACCCACAGTGAAGACTTATCTCATGCACGCACATATACCCCGGAGGCGGGTTGTAGAAAGCATGCGACTCATCCGGAATGAGGATCTCCACGGACTCTGGAATCTCATACTTCCTCCGTAGTTCCTCCACCTCCTCGGCCATCACAATCGAAGGGCACGTGGGCAATGTACTCTCCTCGTTTAGCTCACCCTCCGGATCGGGATGAGTTACATCGTCCCTCGACCGAGGGAATTTCACCTGGAACACGTCCTCACCCTTCTTAAGCCCCTCGACAACTCTTCTTCGGTCCGTTGGCGACTCGTACCCGCTTGCCCAGCTGCCTCCCTCCGGAAAACGTGGGCGGACAGTATTTCTTCTTCTGAGAATGGTGTGAATTTTCCTCATTCTGCATGATGTTGTTCCTATCCTTTCATGTACCAAAGTGCTTCTCGGTCTGGGTGGTAGAAGAAATCTTCTCTGACATCTTCAGACCGACCCTCCTCTTCCTCTCTATCATTCCCCGACGAAGAACTCAGTTCTACCACCATCCGAAGGGGAACAACAACCTGGACTCGATCCTCGACGCCTTCTTCAAACATACCCAACTCGGGTGGTGCCTCGGAGGTATCATGCACCTCCTCGATGTTTGGCTCCTGCGGATCCGGAACGAACGGTACTCGGTTAGGGTTACTCCTAAAATTATAACCTAGGTTGCAAATGAGGGATCGAATCTCTACCGGGAGTTTGGGCTCCTTCCCAGCACGGCGCGGACGGAGAGCCCCTCTAGTGCTAGAGCTTGTCTCTTGAACAGCACCAGCACCCTGCACATTAGAGACTCGCAGGTAATCCCGATGCTTCGGAGACCCTGAACCCGGAACAACTAACCGAAGTAAGGAGCTTACCTCGGGCACTTCCCGGCTCGGACGAGGAGAATGCTCCAGCTCTACTGAATCATCCCCCCCAACAATATCAATCTCCTGAGTATGCGATAGGGACAACGCGTCGGAGTTATATCCTTCAGCTTCGGATCGGTTCTGACTATCACTCTCGGACATCCTAGGGAAAGGAGAAAGCAATTTCGTAAGCTTTAAGATGGCAGTCCGAGAGGTCATTTATGTATATTAACAAATGGAAAGATTTTAAGTTCGAAGGATAGAAAACGACTCTACCGGACGAAGTTAGTCCGAAGTTAGTAAGGTGTCAGATCGGCGTTAGTCTTGACTACTCAACATATCCGGGACACACTACGGTTATTACCAACTATACAATATGTAACATAAGCATGCATCCGAACAGACCATATTATCAACAGTAGCGAAATAACAAGCACAAGGACATTTGACAACCATTCAAGAGAGCAACTTACTTGTACTCGGATGGTTGGATCGAAGGCATCTAACTTTGGATAACTCGCTACGGACTTCTTTTCGCTCGCTTCGGATCGCTTGCACTTGCTTCGGATGTACTGAAAAAGTCGAAAATCCTCTCTCTAAAATGTGAAAATGACGTCGGTGAAACCCCTATTTATAGAGGGTTAAATCAGGAAGCCCAACCGTCACCATTTTTCGAGAATAAATCTCAATCGTAGATCGAAATTCATCCAACGGCATAGTACAATAATACCAAGTGAAATGACACATTGGTACAAAATATTTACCTTGCGATGACAAAAACATACAACCAACTTCACCATACTCGGGAAGAGGACATTACTACACCCTCGGATGGCCAATTTATCTTCCACCTCAGATCCGTGTCCTTTTTACAGGGAAGGATGATTTACCTCACCATCACACGGACCCTCGTCCATTCGGATGTCCCTCTCCGGACCATCCCGACAAGGTTGATAAAACCCTTTTTTACAGGGAAGGATGATTTACCTCACCATCACACGGACCCTCATCCATTCGGATGTCCCTCTCCGGACCATCCCGACAAGGTTGATAAAATCCTTTTTTACAGGGAAGGATGATTTACCTCATCATCACATAGACTCTCGTCCGTTCGGATCATCCCTTCACCTACATGGAGGTACAACTTCGACGTTCTCCGTCCACTTGATCTCGCTTACAAATACCCCTTCTTTCTTTAATTTTGTTGCACCCCGAGTCTATTTCCTCGGACTGCAACAAAAGAAAGAAAAAGGGGGGGGGGGAGAGAGATCAAGATTAAGGACAACAAGAAGCACGGACTACACCTTTTTTCTGCTTACGAGGGGCGGATTGGACCGAGAAACAAACTACCTTCTACTTTCCACTATAGTTCGACAACTATCTTTTACTAAGATACTTGGAAACTAGGGGGACATATGTTGATACGAAATTATGTCATATCCGTCATAGGCACCTTTGGAACGAATCCCAAGGCGTCCCATGTTGTCTGAGGATCCGAGACACTAAGGTCCGACCCTAGGCCCTTCAGGTCCGACCCATCCTAAAGGAGAAGGACAGAAAGGACTTGAACGGTAGTAGGTCCGACCCCTCCGGTGGTCCGTAACCATGGGGTCCGATCCGGACGACGATCCGGATCCAACATGACAATCTCACAAGCAACCAAGTAAACTGGCACTAGAGAGTAAGGAGGTCCGGGCAATAAGGTCCGAATCGAAGGAGTCGAACAAATTTATGGGAGTTCCCCAGAAAACCCAATACGGTCCGAACCAAACGTCCGGACCAACCTCTTCGGACCTTGACCCACAGCAGACTGTATCAAAGCCTCTAAAACTCTCTGTTGGTCCAGATAACGGCAAAGTAAAAGACTAGAGGGGGGGTGAATAGTCTTTTAAAACTTTTGTCGATAAAAACTATCTCTCAGATATCTGTGTAGATATCTGATATTTAGAATCAGAGCGCGGAAGACTTAAGATAGATAAGTGCAGAAACAGTTAAAGTGTATGTGTGTGTTGCTGAAATGTAAGTACAAAAAAGTAAATAACACAGCAAGTATAGTGGTATCTGGAGGTGGCGTAATCCTCCAACTAATCCACTTCGGTCTTCCAAAGACCTAGAATTCACTGGAATAGATAATTGAGGTCACCTTACAAAAATCATATTCTAAGATTCCTTAAACAAATGGTTCCCAACCAAATGTTCCCCCTGAGTTGTTCCCCGACTTTCACTGACCAGTACTTCACACTCGAAACCTTTTGAGCTATTCCTAGCTTCCCAAGCTAAGTACTTCCTGTGCTCAATAACCTTGGAGTTATTCCTTAGTTTCTCAAACTAAGTACTTTTTGTACTCCACGCCAGTGATGGTGTTGGTTTTGGTTTGAGTTGTCAGATGAGCTTCTTTAATAACTTTTTAGTTAATCAGATAGCTCTGTGAATCAAGTATACTTAATACACTTTGCAATGTATGGTATCTTGTTCTTCTTACTGACCCAAGTCTTAGATAAGTGTTCAAGAGAATGAATCTCAGATACTTGATCTTTCAATTCAACTCTTTCACAGATAGCTGTGCTTGTTTAGGATCAGGACACTTAGAACTTTAGTACTACTTAAGATCAGAAGCTTTGGTCGCAACAGAAAGCTTGAGAGTAAGTAGTTTGCTTGAGAGATTAAGATATGTGTTCAGTTTGTCTAAGGTGTTCAGTGTGTCTTTTCAAGCAGTCTAAGTGTTGATATTTATAGATGAATTTGAGTGCCGTTTGAATAGTATCCGTTAGGCTTAAATCAAATTCAAACTATTGATATCTGTGTATAATCTTATGTGAGTTTGTCTTCTTCTTCAGAAGCTACCGTTGCTTTTGTTCAGACATCTCTGTCCGTGCATTTAATGCATTGTACTATACTTTTGTCCTGTAGTGCCAACGGAACTATGCTTTGTATCAGAGACAACCTTGATCAGATTTTTCTGATTCTTTGCACGTTCTTATCTTTAACTTCAGATACCACTTTTATTGAAACAACTTTGTTTGCAATATATATATTTCTTTTTCAGAATGTGGTTAAAGCTCAAGGTATCTGAGAATAGATATCTGTGGACACTTTCCTTGTTTTCAGATAGACCTTTTATTTCTCAGATATCTCTTGTGACACAGTTTGTTTAAAACTATTCGTGTCTTCAAGATATCTGGCCAAGGTATCTATAAAACTGTTTCAGTAATCTTGTGCAGTCTTCAAATCTTCAATGTCGTTGAACTTGTTCTGCTTTGATATATTCTTCTTGGTCTTCTCTTCATAAGGTAAAAATTACATTTTGAGACCTAACATCCTATACAAGATTAGCTAGACTATCATACTTAGTGGGTTTCCTCTTTTACAATGTTCAAGTGAACCAAGAGTACTAATCACCTTTCTGAGACTAAGATAAGTCATCATGTTGCTGATCAAAATCTAAACAGATATTTCTAACAAAATATCTAACAAATTTCATAACAAATTTCCCCCTTTTTGAGCAGTCAACGATGACTATCTGACCTATTACAAATCTGGATGAGTGAGCAATCCAACACTTAATCATTTCTTAAGATTTTTCAAATCATTCAATTAAGTGCAGAAAGTAAACATCAACCAAATCACAAGGTGTGATCTTTGCTGACAAGTTATCTTTTATAGAATACTATCTGAGAGTAAGTTCTTCAGATAAGTTACAAAGAAAGATTACAGATAACTTCAATACATAAAACAAGTTTTAGCTCAGTCAGCAAAAATACACAAAAAAATAGTAAATTAGGACAACAGGAGTAGCCAAGCTCCAAGTAAACATCCTAATAGACTAGTCTTCAACTCTTCAAGTCTTCAACAGTAGTTCTATGGATCAGTCTGCAAATTTCCTATCTCCAAACCTTTTGATGTCATCAGAATAATCATAGAGAAGTGTTCTGACGAGCATCTCAGTGTCTCTGGCAAATCCACAGACCTCTTTGTAGGTTTTGGTAGGATTTTTCTTGACAAAATGTTTGACCCACAGATACTTTCCCCATTTCCAGGCATGCTCTATTCTGATATCTGAAAGCTTGAAGTATTCGTAGATAATCCTCAGATATCTGATGTCACCCTTGTATTGATCTTCAGTTAGATAGAACGACTCATAGGGTTCCACAGCGAGTCTTGCTCTTGTGCCTGTTCCTGTGATATTCAGAATTCTGTGCACATCATCTGGCTTTCCATATGGACATTCATCAGAGAGGTCCTTTCTCATGGCTTCAATTCTCTTGACAACTTCAAAATCCAACCAGGCTTTAATGTGATTGGTGTTGATCAAGGTTGGCTTATCTTTTCTCCATGCCATAAGTTGTTTATGGATTGGTTCTGGAAATCTTGAATTTACCAGTAGATGCTTAAGTTCCAGAATCCAATAGCCATTTTCTGATTGATGCACCTGTAGACGGAGGAATCATTGTCATTCTTCACATACTCTATTTTGGCTTCTTCTGGCCTGAGTGGAAGTTGACTTTGTCTTTGCTCAGCTCTGAGTCTGTTCCTTCTCTGTCTTGAATTCTCTTTGGGGTTGTTGCTTGAAGAACCACCCTGGATAGACTTGGTATTTCCAGAGGGTGTTTTAGCTGCTAGGGGATTTGCAGCTATGGGCTCAGTTAGGCTTTCAATTTTCCCTTTTCTGTGAAGAGGAGCTTCATCTTCATCAGTTTCCTCATCATCATCAAGATTAAATCTTGTGAGAGTTTTACAGCCTTCTTCATTGCCCAGGGACTTGATTTGGCCTTCTTCTTTTCTTGGAAGATTCATCAATCCTTTAACTTTGTCTTCTCCTTGGAGCCTTGGTACTCCTTGGAGGTTTACGTGCCGTGGCCCTTGTTATCATTGTAGTTCCTTGATGAGGTTTACGGGAAGCTACTATTTGCAAAGACTTGGCTTGAGGAGGGTTCATTGATTACGAGTGGTGGTGGAAGTTTTCATGTTTTCATGTTTCTTCTTCCTCTCTGAGCCGCACCAGCTCCAGATTTCTTCTTGTTTTCTTCTACTTCTTCCCATTCCCCCTGACTTTGAGGTCCAGATTTGTACACTCTTTCCCCCTTAGTCATTGTTGGCTGACTCAGTCTCATAAAAGAATCTGAGAGAGAGTCAAAATGCCCTTGTAAATGATTGTAGGCAGTGACCAACTTCTGAAGTTCGGCTTTGAGCTCCTGATTTTGCTTGATAAGTCCATTGTCCTTATCAGTGAGCTCTGCCAATGGGCCTAGGATGGCATCTGCTTTTCCAGCAGTGTAACTTGCCTCTTGGAAAGCTTTTTCAGCTAAAGACGCATCATCGTCCCTTATCATTCCCAGATCTTTCTGAGCAATGACTATGCTAGTTTTTCTCTGAGTGATGAGCTCAGTGAACTTTTTCATTTCAGAGGGGACGGAGGCAATTACTTCCTTGTTCTGTGAAGACATCTTCTTTTTCAGACGAGCCAGTACTTGGTATTTGTTCATGTATTCATGGGAGTGGATATTTGCCAGTTTGCTGAAAGTTTCAAGAGCAATCAGTTTCCTTTTCAAGTGTGAAACCGCTAGATGTTCATTGCGGTGCTCTGCCAAAGTCTTGTCTTCTTCATCATCTGAGTAATCAGCCCAGTGATCTTCATCCTCTTGGACATTCTCATCGATTGTATCGAGTCCAGCAACCATCTCAGTGATTGGTTTCTTCCCTTTTTGGGAGGAGGATGGTACTTCTTTTGAAGATGATGCAGCCTTAGCATCATGCTTAATTTCAGATACTTCTTCAGTATCGAGTTCTTTGGTGATGGCATTTACAGCATCATGTAGCTCTTTAACCTCAGAGTAAGCAATCATCTCTTGCAGATATTGATCTTGTAGTTGGTCAAGCTTGTCTCTGGATTTAGCTATCTGGTCTTCCAGTTGAAGATGGAGCTGTTGTTCTTCTTCCAAAAGTTGTCTGAGTTGAGCAGTTCTGGATTGAGTATTCAACAATTTCTGAGCGATTTCCTCAGAATCCTCAACTACTTGTTCAGTAATAACCTTTTGTTGGGAAGATGGATGAGTTGACTTTTGAGGAGATGGAGACGGAGATTTCTGTGCTTTCCTCTCAGTTTGCTTTTCAGCAGTTGAGGCATGATTTCTTTGTGAAATTCCTCCGGTCCCTGGTGCAGGGGCATCATCATCATCCTTTTGGTGATGGTCAGTGGGAGGTTCATCGAAGTCGTTTTCGTTTATTTCTTCCTCCTCATCATCTTCAGATACAAGATTGATCACTTCAGGAATAGTGATCTTCTGCCCATTAACCTCTTCTTGTTCAGAAGGTATAAATTGCAGAGTCTGGGGAAGAACTGGTTTGAATGCCATCTGTAATCTTGTCTGACCATCTGCCTGTTCAAAGGCTTGTATCAAACTGTGCGCCACTTCTCTGGAGAAATCCTTATGCAATAGAGTCGCAACTGTGTATTGTTCGGTAGGGAACATTGCATGGATATACGTCTCCAAGTCAAGAGCTCGTGCTCGTCTGGTTGGTTGATCTGTGATTCTCAATATTTCAGAGAGATCAGAGCACCTTAACCTTTGCCATTTCTTGAAGCATTGAATATGCTTTGGCAGGGTTTGAGCTTTGAAGAATGGAAGTAGGTCCCTTTTCTCATCATTGGGAGCCTGCTTTGCACTCGTTTGAGCCTGAAAGAAAGAGTTTTGAGTGAGCTTCAAAACTTTTGTAGATATCTGAGTAGAAGTGTAGTTTAGTTTCTGAGTTACCTGAGTAAGTACTTCAGGCTCAGAGACTTGTGCTACTGAGACAATTGGTGTCTCAGATATCTTGTTGTGAGGTGGAGACTTGGAAGTCTGGTCCTCATCAACCTTTCTTTCTAGAACCTGAGAATTAAGATTAATACAATACTTAGGAAATTATTTGAAAGAATTTGTGCAAAAATGCTTTAATTAGTTCTGAGTTTTGGACTTACTTCCTCAATAGGAAGCTCAGAGTCATTTTTCTCAGAAACTTTCTCAGTTTCTGGTATTCTTTCATGTGATGTTGCCTTGAGAGCTTCATCAATTTCCATTGATGCAGGGGATGTCGCAAAATTTTCCTTTGCATTTCTACTTCTGAATGAGCCTGTAAGTAGAAAGTATTGAATTTTTTAGAAGAAGTTTAAGATAACCCATGATGAAGAATACTTATCACTGATTTTTCATGTACCTTCATGCTAGAAGGCTCAATGATGTATTCTTCAGACACCTTGTCGGTCTCTGGGTTCGTCTCTGGCATTTCTGCCTTATCTTCCTCTTTCTCAGTTGGAGCCTGTGGTACAGGCTCAGATTTCTTAAGAGGCGAGGTTGGGGTAACCTCCTTCTTAGTTTCTGAGGCAAGCTTTCCAGCTTCCTCTTGTTTCTGTGTTTCTAACTCAGCCTGTAACAAAGAATTTTTATATAAGTAACAAGATATACAAGCATAAAATTTTTCACAAGGTAGGAGTTAAACCATTCAGCTACCTGAGCATTGTCAGGCTGATTGGTCTCTGGAACTTGTAACCCTTTTATACTTTGGTCTTCTTGTTCCAGTACAGCTTCTTTGTTTGAAGTTTTAGGTACTTCACACCTTTCCTGAATGTGCAACTCAATTGCCTCCCTTGGTTGATCATACTGAGTGGATGTCTCAGTTTGATCCCTCTTGTCGAGTTGGGGAACCTGGTCTTTTGGAGGATTTTCTTCAGCGTGTTGTAATGCTGGTAATTCGAAATGGAGTTCATTTACCATTTCATCAACCACTAGTGGCTGTTGTGTTTGTGGTTGTTGTGGTTGTCTGGAAGCAGAGGATCAGTCAGTAGAGTGTTCTTCCAGATTTTTAGATGTGGCATTTCCATCAGCATCTGCCAGCACTAAATTACCACTCATCAGGGCTTTTTGAAGTTGTGCGTAAGAAACGTTCTCTGATGATGTGTTTGCACCAACAACCTTTGCTATAGGTGCTTGTTCAGCAATCTGAGGTGTAGGTTCTTTTTCAGAATCCTTATCACCAGTTACTGTTATAGTAACCTTAGCCCTCTTTGTTCTTTCTAGGACTTGAGAGATGACTAGTTCATCATTTTCATCGTCAGAGCTCTCATCAGCATTGGGAACTGATTGGTCTATTACTCCAGCGATTTCTGCAGATAGGGCTTGGTGCTTTTCACCTGTTTTAGCAGCATTAATAAGTTCATCAGCACGGCATTCTGCATTAGTCGCAACATTTCTGAACGCACTTTCTCTTGCTGAGTCTACTTGTTCAGTAGTTGATGACTCTTTTGCAGCATTGATGAGTTGATCTGCCTTTATCAGTTCATCGGCAAGGCCTGCAGATATCTGAGAATCGACAACCTCAATGGGTGTGTCTTCTGATTTGCCAGCAGACTTCTTTCTTGAAGTTCAGGCTTCTTCGTATAACCTTTTCTTCAGATACCTTTTCAGACTTTCGCTTCTTAGAACCTTTCTGAGACCCAGTAACCTTTTTCATCAAGTTTGTATACTCATATTTGTAGAGTAGGTTACTGTTGGCTATTTCAGCCGTCTCTCTGAGCTCAATGCCAAGCTTCTCCAGCAAGTAGCATATCTTCAGACCATAGCCTACTATGGCCTTTGGCTCAGCTAGTCCTTTGGCGATCTTAGGCTCGAAGCCTTGAATCTTCTTCACAAACTTCATGAAGGCGTACTTTCCCCAGTTAAAAGGGTTTTCCAGCCTTTTGTCTTGTTGATTCAGCAAGAACATCATGATCCATCGTTCTTGGCTTATCTGGTCAGCACCTCCTTGTAGACCATCAAAGCATCTGTGAAGAATGCAAGCCAATACATCCCAGTGAACCATCAGATGTCTGGTTCGGATGTCAGCAAGCTTGAACTCAGTGGGTGTATCTGATTTTTCATGATCACACACGTCACTATATAATTGTTTAACACCTTCAAGGAGATCATCATCCTTGGTGTTTATTTCAAAATCCTTTCCAAGATTTTGAAACTCAAACAACTTACAGAAAGTTGTTAAGTCCAGAAGGATTTTCTTTCCTTGGACTGAGGTTTTGACACACACTATTGCAGTGCCTTCAGAAACATAGGAAATTATCCTGGAGTTGTTGTAGAATTCCAACACATCGAGTGATGAAATTCCACTTGGGCGAGCAGATAGAAAACCCTTGATTTGTGCCTTTTCAAGCATGTCAAGAATCAGCTTTCTGTCGTCTTGGTTCTCTATTGCAGCCGTGAGGTATTCCTCAACCATGGTACCACCCCAAATCATTCTGTGATTTGAAGTCCAATGGTCAGGATTAAAATCTCCTACCAGTCGGTTGTTCACAATAACCAACTCTGGTGTTTGCTTTTCAGCAGTACCAGTGGAGGATTGAGATTTCTGTGTGGAAGAATTCTTTGGGGCCATCTCTATATATAGTGTAGAGAATTTGGATTCATGTTTGAAAGAGATTTGATTCAGTAATTCTTTGCAGAAAAACTTAATCTTGATTTGCAGAGATTGTAGAAGGTTTGCAGAGAATCAAGAGAAGGTTTTGCTATTTTTGTGCAAGTCGGAATTTTGGATTAGGCGAAAGTGATTTCTTTTGCCAAAATCCTATATATGTAGCAATAGAATCTCAACAGACAAATACATACAAATTGATTTTGTGTGTACGTATCTGTGATTTGCAAGCAGGCGTGAGCAAAAGTTAGTTCGGCATTAAATGCAACGTGGGCTTTGTCAGAATTTTTACAGTCCACTATTTACTGTGAATTAATTTCCACCGTATAGATCAAACGCTTAATTTCATCAAGGGTCACCATTGCTTCTTCAGCAATGATCACAATCAACAAGTGTAATTGTGCCCATTTAATGAATTTTGGCTATTAGCTATCTGAATCACGTTTTTGTATGACCAAGAACACTGTTTGCATCTGAATCTGTCTTATACTTAGGATATTTCCAAGTTTTTCATCAAGATAGAGATAATGCGAATTTCAAGAGAGTAGTTATTGCGCAGATAGTTGTACTATTCTCTTTTGTGTTCCCCGTTTATAGAGTGATTCAGATATCTAAGTTCCCGTCTCAGAGATCTTAAGCTGTCTTTTTGCTCTTTAGCCTTCTTGACTTCTGGATACCCGTTCCAGATTTCTCTTTTCTCTTCTCTAGATGCCCGTTCCAGATTCCTGAACTTTTTCAGTTCATTGGTAGTTCCATTAGTACAAGACTATGTCTTAAGACTAAGAATCTACTTTCTTGTAGTGGCTTAGTGAAGATATCTGCAAGTTGGTCTTCAGTGCCAATCTTGAGTATCTCTATATTGCCTTTCTCAACATGGTCTCTGATGAAGTGATGTCTAACATCAATATGCTTTGTTCTGGCATGAAATTTAGGATTGATTGTAATAGCACTTGTGTTGTCACGAAAATGGGAGTTTTCTTTTCATCGAGTCCATAGTCTTTAAGTTGTTGTTGTATCCACGAATTTGTGTTGCACAACAACTTGACAATATATTCAGCCTCTGTGGTAGAAGTTGCAATTGAGTTTTGCTTCTTGCTAAACCACGAGATAAGTCTAGTACCCAGAAACTGACAAGTTCCTGAGGTGCTTTTCCTATCAAGCAGTGATCCAGCATAATCAGCGTCTGAGTACCCAGCTAAACTCAATCCGCTTTCTTTAGGATACCACAATCCTACATCTACTGTAACTTTTACATACCTTAATATTTTCATAGCAATGTTGTAGTGTGTTTGCATCGGATTTGTCTGAAATCTAGCACACACTCCAACGGCGTATTGAATATCAGGTCTACTTGCAGTGAGGCAAAGTAGTGAACCTATCAATTTCCTATACTTATGTTCTTCAACACTCTTATCTGATTCAGTATAGGTCATTTGGTTCCAATGCTCATAGGTATCTTAGCATTCTTTTCAGAAGGCTTAAGATTGAATTTTGTGAGCATATCTTTTGCATACTTTGTTTGACTAATGAATATTCCATTATTGAGTTGCTTGACTTGCAATCCTAGAAAATAACTCATTTCTCCCATCATGCTCATCTCAAACTTACTTTTCATGAGATTTGCAAAGTCATTACAAAGTTGCTTGTCCTTAGATCCAAATATGATGTCATCAACATATACTTGAACTAAGAGTAGTTTCCCATCATGATTTAAGGTAAATAAAGTTTTATCAACTTCACCTTTCTTGAAACCACTTTCCAGAAGGTATTTGGCCAAAGTGTCATACCATGCTCTTGGAGCCTGTTTGATCCATCTGAGCTTTCTGTAGTTTATAGACCATTCTACTTTCTGAGGAAACTTCAAAGCCAGGTGGTTGCTCAACATAAACTTCTTCTGCAAGTTCACCGTTCAAGAATGCACTTTTGACATCCATCTGATAAACTTTAAAATCTTTATGAGCTGCAAAGGCTAGAAAGAGTCTTATTGCATCCAATCTGGCAACTGGTGCATATGACTCATCAAAATCTAAGCCTTCAGTCTGGGTAAATCCCTTGGCAACCAATCTTGCTTTGTTTCTGGTTATTTCACCAGATTCATTCATTTTGTTTCTGAAAACTATTTAGTTCCAATCACAGATATTCCTTCCACAAATGGAACTAGTTTCCAGACTTTGTTTCTCTCAAATTGATCCAACTCTTCTTGCATTGCAGAGATCCAGTCTTGGTCTCCTAATGCTTCTTCTATATTTTTAGGTTCAATATTTGAGATGAAACATCCAAAGAGAGAATTAGCATTTTCAGCTATTGCTCTCCTAGTCCTAACACCTTGATTAATTGGTCCAATCACATCTTTTGCAGGATGATCCTTGATCCATCTCATCATAGGTTTAGTGCTAGTAGGATCAATATCCAAATGATTTGAATGTGAATCACTGGGATTTTGATTTGATACTTTTTCAGTATCTAAGACATTTTGCTCCTCAGAAGGGCAATTAATGTCTGACACTTGTTCAGTGTTTGAGCTATCTGGAACATGTCTTTCAGAGAGATTATTTCCAGAGATAGCTTCATGATGAATATCTACAGTTTCCATTTCTGGAAGTTTCATAGGAAATTCTTCATCATGTTTGTGAGTCATCTTGTTGTTACTAGGCATATCAAGCTTTTCTACGTCAGAGTCATCCTCACTTTCCATAATGATGTTTCTCCTTTCTGAGGATTCTTCTTCAGAATCCCTCAACATTAGTTCTTTGAAACTTTCTGAGAGTTCATCATTAGGAGGTGTTTTCTTACTTCCTTCATAGAATACAACATGAACTGATTCTTCAATTTTCTTTGTTCTTTTGTTGTAAATTCTGTAGGCTTTGCTATTCGTGGAATAACCAAGAAATACACCTTCATCTGCCTTTGGTTGAAAAGTTCTCAGATAATCTTTTCCATTGTTTAGAACAAAACATTTACAACCAAATACTCTCAGATGTTTGATATTAGGGGGTCTACCAACCAAGATTTCATAAGGGGTCTTGTCATGGTGTTTGTTTATCAAACATACATTACGAAAGTGTGTTTCTGACTTCAACCCAATAAACTTCACTTATTTCAAAGGTCAGCTAGCATCGTCCTTGCAGCTTCTTTAAGGGTTCTGTTTTTCCTTTTTGCAACACCATTTTGTTGAGGTGTTCTTACAGAGGAAAGTTGGTGTTGTATACCTTTGCAGGTACAAAACTCCTTTATGTACTGGTTGACAAACTTCGGTACCATGGTGCATTACGAATCAGATACCTTGTCATTTTCATGACTTCAAGCTTTTTCAGCAAGTTTGGTATCTCCACCACGGCATCAGTTTGTGTTTGAGAAAAGACAAGTGAATCTGGAGAAGTCATCAACAACAACCAGACCATATTTCTTTCCTGCATAACTAGTTACAGATGATTCAAAAAGATCCATATGTAGTAGTTGCAGTGGTCTAACACTAGAGTGTCTAGTTTTGGACTTGAAAGAGATTTTGGATTGTTTCCCCATCTGACATGCAGAACAGATACCATCCTTTCTGAAAGATGTTTTGGGAAGGCCAACCACTAATTCTTTCTTGGCAAGTTTGTTCAGAGTTTTGAAGTTCAAATGACTCATTCTTTTGTGCCATAACCAGTGCTCTTCTGTGTGACCAGATTGACTCACCATGAGACATTCTTCAGTTGTGGCAGATGCCCAATCGGCAACATAAAGACTGCCATTCCGCCGAGCAACCAAGACTGTCTGCTTTGACTCATTGTCAATAGTTTGCAGTATTTTGCTTTGAATTTTACAGTAAAACCTTTGTCCGCAAACTGGCTCATACGTCAGTGATTGTTAATGTTCCCAATTTGACGTTGCCAAATCCCAAAGAGGGATTTAATTCTCCTCCAGCAAATCTGATATCTGGTCCTGTGTTGCAAGCTTTGTAATCGACCAGATTTGCTTTGTCTCCTGTCATGTGCTTTCCGCATCCACTATCAAATAGCCATTGTGCTTTAGTCCAGGAAGCATTACGCATGACGAGGAACAAGAGATTAGGTTCTTAATTTACAGTTGGAACCATCAGGACTAAACAATCTTCCAGTAGGAATCCATTTTTGAATGAATTTTCTTGGAACATTCTTTTGTCTGATAGGAACATAAGGAGGAATTCTAATTGAATGATTGTCATTATTAAGAATTATTTTCTTCCTTGGTGTGTTCCTAGGTGCTCCATGTGGTGCTTTCAGATACCTGTCAGGTTTCTGAGTTTGCTTTTCAGCAAACTTAGCTTTCCTTGCCAGATTTCTTCTAGACCTGGCATTCAGATTTTCAGTGGCTTGATTCAACTTCCACTTCTGATAATTGCTTTGAGCAATTCTAGCCTTTAGCCATCGTTCTTGCTCCTGTTTGTATTCATGAGCAACATGTTTCCCGATGCCTTTATAGCCAATACCGTTTCGAGCACTTGAAGCTATCTGAGATCTTTTCTCAGCAGCTTTGCTAGTCTCTGGTTGGTCCAATTTCTTTCCAGAAAAAGTGTCATGGGAGAATTTGCCAGCTCCTGCAATTCTACCCTTTTGAGAGACATAGCACTGTGGGTGTTTACACTTTTCAGTGTTGTGTTTCTTTTCAGAGACGTGCCCAACAGTTTTGTTTTTGACTTGTTTGTCCCATAAAGGTTTAGTCGCAACTGCCTTTCCTTTGTCAACAATCTTCGTCTTCTCACCGATACTATAGATTGCATGGGAACCATCTTGCTGAGTACTTACAAATGTTCTTCTTTCCTCACTCTTATTCAGAGTGATAGAACAATCTGTCTGTGTATTCAGCCCAAGTCCTTTCTTTTCTGAAGGATCTCTTAAGTAAGATTGTACTTCAGTAAGAGTGTCACTAGCTTTGGCATAAGATTTTAAAGATAATTCTTTCTTTTCGAGTTCCTTGTTCTCAGAAAGAAGATCTTCATATTTCTTTCGTAATTCAGCCATTGCTTCTTTATGTGACTTGTCAGTCTCAGATATCTGAGCTTTGAGAAATGCATTTTCAGCATCCTTTTTCTCAGATATCTTAATTAATTGAGAATTTTCCTTAGCAAGAGAATTCTTTTCTTCTTCAAGATTTTCGGCTCTAGCTCAGATCATTAGAAATTCTCTTTCATAGATGTCAAGTTCTTTCCTGAGATTTTCTAGATCTTTTATTTCTTCTTCATCACTTTCATAAGTATAACAAGAAGTATGTGTTACCTCATCAGCCATAAGACAGATTTCTATGTTAGAGATGTCTGGACCGTCAATTTCACAACTCACACATTTCTTTCTTCTTGAGGCGAAGTCGATTATATCATGAGTAACTCCACATAATTACGGTGATGGTAAGGTTGAGTCATCTGAATTGTCATCTTGAATCATCTCAACGTCTAGAGCATCCATTGAATTTGGATTTTCTTTCTTTCTTGATTAACAAAGTTTTACGGCTTCTTGAAGATTCTTCTATCTTTCTTGTCACTGTCCTTAGTTTGTTGAAGCGGGACAATCCTTCTTGAAGTGGCGGGTTTACGACAATAGAAAGCAGATATCGTTTCCAATTTACGCTTCCTCGATTACATGATGCTTTCTTTTGGCTTGTTCAATGAGCTTTGCATATTTTGTCTTGGTGATAGTTTGAAACTAGATGCTTTTTGACTTCTCTTTGGCTTTTCTTCTCTCAATTTCTCGACTGACATATTTGCTCATTTGCTTTGCAGCAAGAGCATCCTCAGTCTCTTCCTTGCTTTTCTTCTTTTCAGAAGTTCCTTGAGCAACTAGAGCAACATTCTGCAACTTTTCAGTTGTTTGTTCTCTTTGTGTTGTCTCATAATCTACCGTAGCAAGATGTGAGAAGAGTTCCACTGGAGTGATATTTGGCATTCCTTGGTTAAAATAAAAGAATTTGGTATGCTCCCAGTTGTGGTTAAGACTTCTGACAATAGTCTTAATCTTTTACATTGGGAGTATCATTCTTTCCCAAGTGCTGCCATATCACTCATGAGAATGGTAAATCTGAAATTAAGTTCTTCCAGAGTCTCAGTGGGTCCTTGTTTGAAATTTTGAAATTTCAACTTGAGAACTTCGAACTTGTTTTCTTTGGTTTTCTCAGTTCCGGCACAGATTTCTTCAATCAGTTGCCAGGCAGCTTTCGCCGTTCTAGCACCCCACATTTACACTGTATGTGCTCAGGTGTCGATCTGATGATGATATTACGAGCTTGACCATCCAGACGATTTCTCTTGGCATCTTCCGATGTCCAGAGTTCTCTGGGCTTTGGTTAGTAAATAACTTGACTAGTAGATCTCCCACGTGTTGACGCATCAGTTTGTGAAGATCCTTCGCTTTGATCTCTGTCTCTACCATTAGAAACCTCCATGACTTGTTTAAGTTGTTGAATGACTATTGGGCCATTCTTTATCACTTCGATCATTTCGTCACTTATGGCTTCAAGGTGGAGCATCATGTTATTTTTCCATTTCTCGTAGTTCTCTGGTTTTAGAACGGGTGCATTACTCAGAGTCATTCCTGCACACTTAACACACAAATTAAATAGTCCTCGAAAATGGACAAAGTTCCTTCACCTATCTGGGGATCTAGGTTCAGTGCAGAAGGCTTGTGAACCTCCTGCTCTGATACCATTTGTTGGTCCAGATAACGGTAAAGTAAAAGACTAGAGGGGGGGGGTGAATAGTCTTTTAAAACTTTTGTCGATAAAAACTATCTCTCAGATATCTGTGTAGATATCTGATATTTAGAATCAGAGCGCGAAAGACTTAAGATAGATAAGTGCAGAAACAGTTAAAGTGTGTGTGTGTGTGTGTTGCTGAAATGTAAGTACAGAAAAGTAAATAACACAGCAAGTATAGTGGTATCTGGAGGTGGCGTAATCCTCCAACTAATCCACTTCGGTCTTCCAAAGACCTAGAATTCACTAGAATAGATAATTGAGGTCACCTTACAAAAATCCTATTCTAAGATTCCTTAAACAAATGGTTCCCAACCAAATGTTCCCCCTGAGTTGTTCCCCGGCTTTCACAGCCAAGTACTTCCTGTACTCAGAAACCTTTTTGATCTATTCCCTAGCTTCCCAAGCTAAGTACTTCCTGTGCTCAATAACCTTGGAGTTATTCCTTAGTTTCTCAAACTAAGTACTTTACATACTCCATGATGATGGTGTTGGTTTTGGTTTGAGTTGTCAGATGAGCTTCTTTAATAACTTTTCAGTTAATCAGATAGCTCTGTGAATCAAGTATACTTAATACACTTTGCAATGTATGGTATCTTGTTCTTCTTACTGGCCCAAGTCTTAGATAAGTGTTCAAGAGAATGAATCTCAGATACTTGATCTTTCAATTCAACTCTTTCACTGATAGCTGTGCTTGTTTAGATCAGGACACTTAGAACTTTAATACTACTTAAGATCAGAAGCTTTGGTCGCAACAGAAAGCTTGAGAGTAAGTAGTTTGCTTGAGAGATTAAGATATGTGTTCAGTTTGTCTAAGGTGTTCAGTGTGTCTTTTCAAGTAGTCTAAGTGTTGATATTTATAGATGAATTTGAGTGCCGTTTGAATAGTATCCGTTAGGCTTAAATCAAATTCAAACTATTGATATCTGTGTATAATCTTTATGTGAGTTTGTCTTCTTCTTCAGAAGCTACCGTTGCTTTTGTTCAGACATCTCTGTCCGTGCATTTAATGCATTGTACTATACTTTTATCCTGTAGTGCCAACGGAACTATGCTTTGTATCAGAGACAACCTTAATCAGATTTTTCTGATTCTTTGCACGTTCTTATCTTTAACTTCAGATACCACTTTTATTGAAACAACTTTGTTTGCAATATATATATTTCTTTTTCAGAATGTGGTTAAAGCTCAAGGTATCTGAGAATAGATATCTGTGGACACTTTCCTTGTTTTCAGATAGACCTTTTATTTCTCAGATATCTCTTGTGACACAGTTTGTTTAAAACTATTCGTGTCTTCAAGATATCTGGCCAAGGTATCTGTAAAATTGTTTCAGTAATCTTGTGCAGTCTTCAAATCTTCAATGTCGTTGAACTTCATCTACTTGGATGTCTTCTTCTTGGTCTTCTCTTCATAAGGTAAAATTACATTTTGAGACCTAACATCCTATACAAGATTAGCTAGACTATCATACTTAGTGGGTTTCCTCTTTTACAATGTTCAAGTGAACCAAGAGTACTAATCACCTTTCTGAGACTAAGATAAGTCATCATGTTGCTGATCAAAATCTAAACAGATATTTCTAACAAAATATCTAACAAATTTCCTAACACTCTCACATTAATGACTAAACTACCCCTGAAAGCCCAAAGTGGAATGGGGCAAGTGTCATTAATGGGCCATGGACCTATTGAAGCCTTGGTGGCTCAATCCAGGTCTTACACTTGGCACGATATGGTGGAACCCTCCCAATTGGGGAGAAATCTATATATAGGGCACACACTCCCACGTTAAGGGTAAGCCATAATCACTTCCAAACATTGACTATTATTCAGAGTAGATCTTCAGTCTCTCTTGAGTAAAGTCTCGGACCGGTTTGACACTTAGCAGACCGGGTCCTTACGCGTCGCCTCTTATCAGTACGACGGTTTTTACGGGCTCTTACTCTTTGGTTCTTGCAAGCAAAGTGGTTCTTACTCAAAGGTGGTCTAGGTACTTAGCGAGAAAGAAAGCAAGGAAAATTCATTAAGTGGTTGGGGGACTTTTACCCTCAACAGAGTTATTAAAAATGGGCACAACCCCCCCCCCCCCCTTATTTTTAAAGTGTATGAGGTATACTCTCATTAGGTGCGACTATAGATGTTTGTTTATGTTATCTTACACCAAATCAATGCAAAAAAAAAAAAAAAAAAAAGACCATAGTTATTAAAAATATGCGCAAAAATCCCATGGAATTCTTATAAAGTCATTGCAATACCCCTTTTACATAAATATTAAATATACATGATGAATTCGTATTGTGTGCAGTTTGATTCGTTAATCCAAATTTTTAAAAATATTAAAATGACTTAAATTTGAACTATTAAAAATAGTAAAACCCTACTTTTTTCCTGGTTAAATGAACAACAAAAATCGATCACACACTACTAGTTATATAGCACTGAAATATATAAATAACAACCATAGATAACACTAATTAAGATTGTCATTACATATCAACAACATATACCAATTCATTATTAGCGTAAACGGAAAAAAGTGAGGGAAAAAGATAATAAACTGAAACTATGAATGTTTAGTTCACCTAGTCGCGTTAATTTGGAGTAAGAAAACCTAAAAGAACATCCATTGTCGCACCTAACATGAGCACGCCGTAAAAAAAAAAAGGCTGGGGGTTCCACGCACATGTTTTAATAACTCGGAGGGTTTCGCGCACATTTTTCATAACTCAGGGACTAATTTATTAACTCATGAGGGTTTCGCGCATATTTTTTAATAACTCAGTAGGGTTTGGTACTAATTTGTTAACTCAAGGGGTTTCGCACACATTTACAATAACTTAAGAGGGTATTTTACATTTAAGGGTTTTAGTCATATTTTCAATTTCTTTTTTGGTTCTAAACCGGGTTGACCCGGGTTTCAGGCTTTGTCGAGTTTAAGGGTTTTCGGCTCGGATAGGGCTCCAAATACCAGTTAAACCGGATTGATCCGGGTTGATCCGACGTGTTTCAAAACATAGGTTTAGTGGAGTTTACTAAATAACTTATTTAGAGATATACCTAATGTTGTTAAGAGGAGACATTTTTTACTATAAATTTTTTTTATGGGTATTTATTACTAAGATTTAACAACTTATATGGCGAGAACGAATGGCAAAGTTGGTTGACCAACTTATAAAATGTAGCAATACTAGTATTTTGGATAATCATCGCTTATGTAATGTAAGATTAGAGAAGCAATTAAAAGTTTGAACGACCATTAATGAAGCCATCTACATCGAATATCTAAATCATGACGAAAAGTCCAAAGCTAAACCAAGTCCAATAATACACACAAGTTCTAATAATAACATGTTTCAAGTTGATGTAAAAAATGCCATTCTTGCATGTATAAAACAGGCCTATACTATGTTGCTATTTGCAACAGAAACATCAACTCAGGTAAGATTTAATTTGTTTACTTCAACAATGAATGTTCGAAAGAACAAGATTCTGATCATGGGCGCAACTGGTTATCTTGGCAAGTATTTGATCAAGGCAAGCGTCTCCATAGGCAACTCAACTTACACTTACGTTCGCCCTGCTAAACCGGATACTGATCCATCCAAGATTAAAGTTCTCAATGATTTTGAATCCATGGGAGTCACTGTTTTCCAGGTATGTTGCTCATTTATGGTATGTGACTTGATCCTAACGCTTGAACTTATAGAGTGGTATGAAGTTAATTCATTTATATTAATCCTCTAATGATTGTCACATGATATTTGAACAGGGAGAGCTAGACGATCACGAAAAGCTTGTTTCGGTAATGAAAGAGGTAGATGTTGTGATATCAGCACTGGCAGTACCTCAACATCTTGATCAGTTGAAGATAATCAAAGCCATGAAAGAGGCTGGCAACATAAAGGTTACTATGTTTTGTACATTTTGTAGTTTTGCAAAAACTTTTGGAACTTACAACTGAAAGATTTATTTGGCTGTAGAGGTTTATTCCTTCTGAATTCGGAAACGAAGTTGACAGGGTAAGCGGCACATTGCCTCCGTTCCAGAAGTTACTGGACAACAAGAGGAAGATAAGGAGGGCTACAGAGGAAGCAGGGATTTCTTTCACTTATGTTTCTGCCAACTCATTTGGTGCTTATTTTGTTGACTATTTGTTGCATCCTTACGATACATCCGATCAAGTGACAATATATGGGACTGGTGAAGCCAAAGGTAAACACATTTCACCGCTCAAGTGCTTTAGTTCGATGTGCGTCTGAAGGTCCTAACACGTGTTCTATCTGATGTTACGTGCATTACATGTGTTAAGGAATTAATATAAGAGGATTAATTAAACACCTCTTTACAAGTTCAGGCTTGTAGATGAGATAAAATTCGTTTATGCTATCAGAGACCTAGGCATTCATCAAGGTCAACGGATCGAAGCCGTCTCGAATTGTTTAAATGAGTGGGGAAGATGCTCATATATAAGACAGTAACAGGCTAGCTGTTATATATAGTACAAGCTTTTATATTGGAGTTCTCTGCACCACAGTCCAACAAATGATTTTCTTACTAATTTTCAACATTTATTAATAGGTTCATTGAAATATTCAATGACTTGCCTGATTCTTGTGGAATCAATTGAACCAATTGTAATTCAATAAACAAACTTGGAATCAACCAACAAATTATGTATTGTGAGTAAGTTAAAATGATATAATCCAAAAGTTTAATTTTTAATGAATTCTTTGATTAATTTGCAGCGGTATTGAACTTTGAGGAAGATGTAGCTGCATATACTGTAAAAGCAGCAGTCGATCCAAGGGCGGCCAATCGAGTTATTATCTACAGACCTCCAAAAAACGTTGTTTCACAATTGGACTTGATTGATGCTTGGGAGAGAAAAACAGGACGTAAGATGAAAAGGGTTCACGTTCCTGAAGAACAAATTATCACTCTCTCTGAGAGTAAGTTTCGTATGCTATATTATTCAAGTATTGTCAGGTTCCAGACGTGAATGACTCTTTTGTTGGTGTTTTAATAAGTTGTTGAATTTGTGAATGCAGACTTGCCTTTCCCAGATAACATACCGGTATCTATCCTTCACAACATATTCATCAAAGGTGATCAAATGAGCTTTGAACTAACAGAAGAAGATTTGGAGGGTTCTAAGCTGTATCCTGAGCACAAATACACTTCAGTTGATCAACTTCTCGACCGTTGCCTTGTTGATCCACTTAAGCCAAAATTGGCTGCTTTCTGTTAATACCTGCAGTTCATCTTGGCCAATTTCTTCTTACACTTGATTAAATAGTACTGCTGTGAATAATTTGTATTTGCAATATAATGTTGCAAATTGAACATGTCCACATTTTACACTATATGATAATGCTAATTTTCAGTTCTATGCAATAAGTATAATAATGAACTCTATTGAAGATACATACATGTTCATAAACTGTCATGTCCTGTGGAGATCTAGCTATTGAAGCATAAATATTCCTGAAACCTCTGATAAATGCAATTTACAGCTGATGTAACTAGAGACAACCTGACCGAAAATCAGCATCAATCCAAGTAAACAAATTTCTGGGAAATATTTGCAAGCATAACAACAAAGCTATCTTCTTGCTAATGTACTTTTTTTTACACCGAACAAGAACTTTGATGTAGAGTAAATACTACAGATTTAAAAATCGCAGAGTAATGTACCGTGCAGGGCCTGCAGGCTTTTACTCACTTCCCCATCCCTCCTTTCGAGCAGGCATTTGAGGACACTACCTGATTTCAAGTCTAACAAACTGCTAGGATCACCAACTGCAAATACAACGTATGCCAAACAAACTGTAGAAACAAGCTCCAAGCTAAATAGAGATAGGAATTCAAACATGAATAAATATTCGATTGATGGTTGCCTCTATTAGTCGTGACGGAATTGTTAAGTTATGGAAATGATCTATGTGATCGGAGTTCATTGTTTCATATTGTACCAGTTTACTATATGAGTGGCCTAGCTTGTGTTTTAGTCTCTTAGGTTTTCAATTGTCCAATGTAAGTTGGGCTACAAGGAAGAAGACGAATTAGGGATTAGAGCTGTACATACTGCTTAAACAGTTGTGCGTTTCAGTTAATTAGGAGTACTCTGTTATATAAACTCTGCTAATGCATTCTGTAAATCATCTGATTCATTTAGTCCTGTGATTTCTGAATATTCAAATTCTAGCTTCCATTTCTACACTTTTCCCTTCAAAACATCTTGTAGACTTGTTTTATCCTATCAATAGAGAATAAGAACCAAAATTTCAATGAGCATAATTCACAGCAATCGAATCAGATAACTAGATATAAATTTATCAGGTGAAGGAAGAAACTGTAAAAGACTTGCGCTGTGATATACACACCTGCAATCGAGAATTATTATCATATACTGTAGTTCCGTAATGTGCTATTAACAGGGCAAGTGTAACAACTTACTAGTGAAATCAATGAACAATCATCAGAATGTACTACAATTCTCCGTGTATTAACCGAAGAATAATCTATACAAAACATAGAGAAGATAAGGGAAAAGGACACCCAATCTAGATGAAACATAGAGCCGAAAAGGAAAAAGGGGACCATAACTAGGTAGAAGGTAGATAAGGTAAGGAAAGAGGAGACCAGCTCTATAGGAAAAATAGAGAAGAAAAAGAGGTTTGAGGAAACTGTAAATATATAACACATACACGAGAACAAAATAGGGGATTGCCCTAAACATTGCCCCAGCCGTGAACCCAGCTGCCCAGATATAAGTAACATCAGTATCAAATCCCTCACCCTTTTGAGTAACAGCCACCTCATGTGAAAAACCCATCAAATCAGCTAGTCTCCTCGGTATGTCCCTTAGTGATGTCACGATACTACCATCCATGATTGCATCGCGTAGCACGCCCAGTATAACCTGCATCATAGCCGGCAAGTTCTGTGTAGGGAAAGCCAAGAGCTATCCATGTTACTATTTGATTAGAGAGGTGTGCAATCTAGTCATTTATATTAATACTCCCCGCGGAGATTGTCTCCGTGTAGATTCGAACCCAGGTTGGGCGTGAGCCAGAGGCTCTAATACCATGATAGAATTCCATCTCATCTAAAAGTTCGAACTTGTAGAGGTGTGGAATTTAGTCATTTATATTAATACTCCAATGCTATTGTATGTAGGTGGTGGTGGGAATTATGATAAAGTAGTAATTGAAAGTCCGTAGAAACTGAAAATTAATATGTTGAATACTTGAATGGGTGGGACGAACTGAAGAAAACGTAAACATTTAAAATTTCTCACCTGCATTCGTCTGGCATGCAATTGATGCATGAGATCTAGGAAATAAGCCATTTTAGCCGCTTTTCGCTCAATCCACTTTGTGTGAGTATCTGTGGTCTCGGGCATTTGATCAATAAATCACATCCACTGCTGGCAGATTTCCCATCCACTGCTGGCAGATTTCGAATCTCCCCAAACTAGAGGGGAACAGACCAAAAAGAAAACCACATGTGCCAATTAATATAAGAAGACTAGTGCGTAATCAAAGTTCCATGAGTATAGCAGTAGCCAGTAGATATACATTGTTTCAAGTAGCATGAAGCTTTGTGGAAAAATTCAAAACAAAAGCTTGGGGTTTGGACTATTGGAGTATTAATATAAATGACTAGATTCCACACCTCTCTACAAGTTCGAGCTTTTAGATGAGATGGAGTTCTTTCATGGTATCAGAGCCATGTAAGTCTCCAACGAGCATTGGTCCTGCCTCTCCTCTTTTCTTTCTTCCGCCCTAAAATTTCTCTTATTTTTTCCCTCAATGCAATCAATCTGATTGCCCTTGCCATTCTCTCTTTCTTCTCTTTTCTCCAATTTCTCCTTATCTGCCCCCCACGGGGACCCTAGCGCCGCCGCCATTTCTCCGGCCTTCTACTTCGTTCACCTCCCAAGCCGCATCAACGGCTTCCACCGTTCCGGCTGCCTCTCTCAAGCGCTCTTGCACATCTCTTCTCCTCCACGCGGCTGAGCCGCTTTCTTCTCCGGTGGTGAATTCCTCCGGCCAGGTCTTCCTACTTTGATTACGCAGCGGATTTCTCTTCTTCTTATGCGGTTGAGCCTCATTCTTCTCCCGCAGCTCTACTGCTGCGTTTTCTCCACGCGCTGTCGCTTTCCTCGAGCAATTTGCTTTTTCTTCTTCTTTCTTCCCGAGCAATGGTGACTTAGACAGACGTTTGGAAAGGTTCGTATACTTGGAATCCGATCTCCACCGTCCACAATGTAGAATCGTGTGTTAGCTACTGTGGTCAAATTCTCGAGGCGATCCAAAGCGACTGGTGGGAAACGTCGTTTTCCTCTCATTACTGTGCAGTTTACTACATACGAAAATTGTTTCCTTTCTTCTTTCTTGGCTACAACAATGGCACCCATAGTTGTCTCTGTGCCTCCTCCATGATTCAGCCCAGCCTCTCTGGTCACCTCCTCTCTTCGCCTCCCCAAAGAGGTTGAAAACGGCCACGAGTGCGGGTGTTAGGAATATCTGTTTAGATTTTGATCAGCAACCTAATGACTTATCATAGCTCAGAAAGGTGATTAGTACTCTTAGTTCACTTGAACACTGTAAAAGAGGAAACTCACTAAGTATGATAGTCTAGCAAATCTTGTATAGGATATTAGGTCTCGAAATGTAATTTTTATTTTCTGAAGAAGACCAAGAAGAAGGCATCCAGCAGGAAAAGTTCAACGGATTTGAAGATTTGAAGACTGCACAAGATTGCTGTGGACAAGGGTTTTTCAGATAACTATGTTCAGATATCTTGAAGAAACAAGTGTTTCGAAACACGTGTTGCAAAAGATATCTGAGAATAAAAGGTTTCTGAGACGAGGAAAGTGCCCACAGATATCTACACTCAGATACCTTGGACATAAAATATGCTTCTGAAAAAGAAACATATTATAACAAGTTGTTTAAACAAGTGGTATCTGGAGCTATGATGATCTCTGAAAAAGAACGTGCAAAGCCTCAGAAAGCTTGCATAGTTCCGTTGGCACTACATGACAAAGTATAGTACAGTGCATTAAATGCGCAGACAAAAATGTCTGAACAAAAGCTGTAGCTTCTGAAGAAGAAGAAGACAAACACCTTTCTGATTTATACTCAGATATCAATAGTTTGAATTTGATTTAAGCCTAACGGATACTATTCAAACGGCACTCAAAATTCATCTATAAATATCAACACTTAGACTGCTTGAAGAACACACACTGAACACCTTAGATCACTGAACTTATACTAAATACTCACACAAGTTCTCTCAAGCAAACTACTTACTTTCAAGCTTTCTGTTGCGACCAAAGCTCTTGATTCTAAGTAGCACAAAAGTTCTAAGTGTCCTGATCCTTAACGAGCATTGTTATGCGTGAAGGAGTTGAACTAAGATTTCATATCGAGATTCATTCTCTGGAACACTTTGATAGACTTGGGTCGATGAGAACAAGATACCATACATTGAAAAGTGTATTAAGTATACTTGATTCATAGAGCTATCTGAATAACTGAATAAGTTATTTAAGAAGCTCACATGACAAACAAACCAAAAACAACACCTTAAACGACGTGGAGTACAGGAACTACTTTAGTTTGGGAAACTAAGGAATAACTCCAAGATTATTGAGCACATGAAGTACTTAGTTTGGAAAACTAAGGAACAGCTCAAAAAGGTTTCTGAGTACAGGAAGTACTTGGCTGTGAAAGCCGGGGGAACACTTGGTTGGGAACCTAGTGTATTTAGGAATCAAGAAAAGATATCTGTAAGGTTACCTCATTTATCTTAGTGGATTCTAGGTCTGAGAAAGACCGAAGTGGATTAGTTGAAGGATTACGCCACCTTCAGATACCACTATAAAAAGACTTGTGTTATTTACTCTCTGCAGCTTATTACTTGTTTTACTTATATTGCAAAGTACTTATACTTATCTTGCTGAACACGTTAACTTATCTTAGAAAAGTCTTCCGCTCTCTGAAATTAAGTATCAGATATCTTCACAGATATCTGAGAAACTGTGCTTATCGACAAAAGTTTTAAAAGACTATTCACCCCCGCCCTCTAGTCTTTTACTTTGCCGTTATCTGGACCAACAAGTGGTATCAGAGCAGGAGGTTCCCAAGCCTTCTGCACTTAACCTAGATCCCAGATAAGTGCCCACTAACTGCTTTTCACCTACACTTGATTCATTTGTTTAGTGTGTTTGCTGCAGGATGTCTTTAAGTGACGCCCCAATTCTCAAGCCAGAGAATTATGAGAAATGGAAGAACAACATGATGCTCCACCTAGAAGCCATCATTGACGAAATGATCGAAGTAATAAAGAATGGTCCAATAGTCATTCAACAACTCAAGCAAGTCATAGAAGTTTCTAATGGTAGAGACAGAGAACAAAGTGATGGGTCTTCACAGACAGATGCGTCAACCAATGGAGACACGCGGATCAAGTTATTCTGAACGACCAAGCCAGAGAACTACGGACATCGGAAGATGCCAAGAGAAATCATTTGGATGGACGGGCTCGTAATATCATCATCGTTCTACTCGAGCATAAGCGATGTAAAGCGTGGGGTGCAATGAAAGTGGCACGGGTGATTGAAGAAATCGTGTTGCTTTGAAAAACAAAGGAAAATAAGTTCGAAGTTTTGAAGCTAAAATTCCAAAACTTTAAACAAGGTCCCTCAGAGACTCTTGAAGAACTAGATTTCCGGTTTACAACACTTATGAGTGACATGGGTGCACTTGGTGAAAGTAATAGATATACCCAGTCAGAAAAGATTAAAACCATTGTGAGAATTCTCAATCATAACTGGGAACACACAAAGTTTTTCTACTTTAACCAAGGAATGCCAGATATCACTCATGTGGAACTTTTCTCTCACCTTACCACTATTGACTATGAGACAACTCAAAGGGAACAAACAACTGAGAAGTTGCAGAGTGTTGCTCTAGTTGCTCAAGGAACTTCTGAAAAGAAGAAAGGCAAGGATATGACTGAGGATGCTCTTGCTGTAAAGCAAATGGGAAAATATGTCAGTCGAGAAATTGAGAGAAGAAAAGCCAAAGAGAAGCTGAAAAAGCATCTAGGCTCAAACTATCACCAGTACAAAAATATGCAAAGCTCGCTGAACAAGCCGGCTCAAAAAGCATCAAGTACTGAGGAAGCAGAAATCGGAAATGATATCTGTTTCTATTGTCAGAAACCTGGTCATTTCAAGAAGGATTGTCCTGCCTTCAACAAACTTAAGACAGGTGACAAGAAAGATAGAAGAATCTTCAAAAGAAGTCAAAGAGCTATGCTCACTGAAGAAAGGAAAAAGATTCAACTTCAACTGGATGCTCTAGATTTTGAATCTGATTCTGAGGATGAGGATTCAGATGATTCCACACTGCCTTCCCCAGAAATATGTGGTGTTTCTCATGAAGTAATTGACTTTGGTCAAAAGAAGAAAGAAGTGTGTGGAATGGCTGAAGAAATCTTCGCCGATATCTCCAATATTGAACCTTGTCTAATGGCTGATGAGGTAACACAAACTTCCTGTTATACTTATGAAAGTGATGAAGA
The DNA here is from genome assembly GCA_026545765.1 of Plantago major. Lineage (NCBI taxonomy): Eukaryota > Viridiplantae > Streptophyta > Magnoliopsida > Lamiales > Plantaginaceae > Plantago > Plantago major. The sequence goes on along the minus strand of JAIFAC010000237.1, from coordinate 59,112 downwards.
AGGAATCAAAGAACTGGAAAATCTCAGAAAAGAAATTGATCTTTACAAAAGAAAATTTCTAAAGTTCCGAGCTAGAGCCGAAAAATTCGAAGAAGAAAAGAATTCTCTTGCAAAGGAAAATTCTCAATTAATCAAGATATCTGAGAAAAAGGATGCTGAAAATGTCTCTGAAAAGAAACATAACACTGAGAAGTGCAATCACCCACAGTGCTATGTCTCTCAAAAAGGAAAAATTGCAGGAGCTGGCAAATTTTCTTATGTCACATTTTCTGGAAAGAAAATTGATCATCCAGAGACTAGCAAAGCTGCTGAAGAGAGATCTCAGACAGCATCAGGTGCTCGGAATGGTATTGGCTATAAAGCCATCGGGAAGCAACTTGCTCACGAATACAAACAAGAGCAAGAACGATGGTTAAAGGCTAGAATTGCTCACAGCAATTATCAGAAGTGGAAGATAAATCAAGCCACTGAAAATCTGAATGCCAGGGCTAGAAGAAATTTGGCTAGGAAAGCTAAGTTTGCTGGAATGTAGACTCAGAAATCTGACAGGTATCTGAAAGCACCAAATGGAGCACCTAAGAACACACCAAGGAAGAAAATAGTTTTTAACAACAATGATACCAATCATTTAACTAAGATTCTTCCTTATGTTCCTGTTAGACAAAAGAATGTTCCTAAGAAATTCATTCAAAAATGGATTCCTACTGGAAGATTCTTTAGTCCTGATGGTTCCATTGTTGGTATGAGAACCTAATCTCATGTTTCCTGTTTTGTGCAGAACACTCTAAAGACTAACTCAAAGTGGCATTTTGATAGTGGATGTGGTAAGCACATGACAGGAGACAAAGCAAATCTGATTAACTACAAAAAGTGCAATGATGGACCAATTATCAGGTTTGCTGGAGGAGATGAAAATCCAACCATAGGTTTTGGCAATTTGAAATTTGGAGCCCTCACAATCTCTGAAGTACTTCATGTAAAGGGATTGAAATATAATCTCCTAAGCATGAGTCAACTAGTAGACAAAGGGTACACTGTCAAGATCAAGTCAAAACTATGTAAAGTGATTGACAATGAGTCAAAGCAGACAGTCTTGGTTGCAAGGCATAAAGGAAATCTTTATGTTGCTGATTGGGCATCCGCTACAACCGAAGAATGTCTCATGGTGAGTCAATCTGGCCACACTGAAGAAAATAGGCTATGGCATAAAAGAATGAGTCACTTGAATATCAAAACTCTGAATAAGCTAGCCAAGAAAGAGTTGGTGGTTGGTTTACCCAAAATGGCATATAGAAAAGAAGGTGTATGCTCAGCTTGCCAAATGGGAAAACAATCCAAAACATCTTTCAAGTCTAAGACTAGACATTCCAGTGAAAGGCCACTGCAATTGTTACATATGGATTTGTTTGAATCCTCAGTAACTAGTTATGCAGGAAAGAAGTATGGTCTGGTTGTTGTTGATGATTACTCAAGATTCACTTGGGTTGTCTTTCTCAAATACAAATCTGATGCAAGGGTTGAGATACCTAACTTGCTGAATAAGCTCGAAGTCATGAAAAATGACAAGGTATCTGTAATCAGAACAGACCATGGTACTGAATTTGTGAACCAGTACATCAAAGAGTTTTGTACCGGCAAAGGTATACAACATCAACTATCTTCTGTAAGGACACCACAACAAAATGGTGTTGCTGAAAGAAAGAATAGGACCCTAAAAGAAGCAGCAAGAACAATGCTTGCTGACACTGAAATAAGTGAAATCTATTGGGTTGAAGCTGTAAACACAGCATGCTACACTCAAAATAGATGTTTGATTAACAAACACCATGACAAAACTCCGTACGAGCTTTTCATTGGTAGACCACCAAGTATCAAACATCTAAGGGTGTTTGGTTGCAGATGTTTTGTTCTTAACAATGGAAAAGAATACTTGAGAACATTTCAACCAAAGGCAGATGAAGGAGTATTTCTTGGTTATTCTCTGAATAGCAAAGCCTACAGAATCTACAACAAAAGAACACAAAAGATCGAGGAATCTATTCATGTAGTATTCTATGAAGGAAACAAGAAAGTACTCTTGAATGATGATCTCTCAGATAGGTTCAAAGAACTAATGATTAAAGATTCTGAAAAAGGATACTCAGAAGGAAACAATTCTATCATTCAAATAGAGGATGAGTCGGCGATGAAAAGCAACCTATGCTTAGTAACAACGGATGACTCTAAGACATGATGAAGAATTTCCTATGAGAATTCGAGAAATGGAGCAGTTCTTGAGAACCTTCATCATGAAGAGGTATCTCGAAGAGAGTTTCTTTGAAATGCAAGTTCCAGATATCTCTAAGTGGTGGATTGTTTCCTCATCCAGATTTGTAATAGGTCAGATAGTCATCGTTGACTGATCAAAATGGGGGAAATTTGTTAGGAATATCTGTTTAGATTTTGATCAGTAACCTAATGACTTATCTTAGCTCAGAAAGGTGATTAGTACTCTTAGTTCACTTGAACACTGTAAAAAAGAGGAAACTCACTAAGTATGATAGTCTAGCAAATCTTGTATAGAATGTTAGGTCTCGAAATGTAATTTTTATTTTCTGAAGAAGACCAAGAAGAAGGCATCCAGCAGGAAAAGTTCAACGGATTTGAAGATTTGAAGACTGCACAAGATTGCTGAAGACAAGGGTTTTTCAGATAACTATGTCCAGATATCTTGGAGAAACAAGTGTTTCAAAACACACAAGTTGCAAAAGATATCTGAGAATAAAAGGTTTATGAGACAAGGAAAGTGCCCACATATATCTACACTCAGATACCTTGGACATGAAATATGTACGAAAAAGAAACATATTATAACAAGTTGTTTAAACAAGTGGTATCTGGAGCTATGATGATCTCTGGAAAAGAACATGCAAAGTTTCAGAAAACTCTGATTGTATAAAGATCTCTGATACCATGCATAGTTCCGTTGGCACTACAGGACAAAATATAGTACAGTGCATTAAATGCGCAGACAGAAATGTTTGAACAAAAACGGTAGCTTCTGAAGAAGAAGACAAACCTGCTACAGTACTATATTCAGATATCAATAGTTTGAATTTGATTTAAACCTATCGGATACTATTCAAACGGCACTCAAAATTCATCTATAAATATCAACACTTAAGCTGCTTGAGAACACACCTTAGAACACACTGAACTCCAAGAACATTGAATACTCACACAAGCGCTCTCAAGCAAACTACTTACCTTCAAGCTTTCTGTTGCGACCAAAGCTCTTGATTCTAAGTAGCACAAAAGTTCTAAGTGTCTTGATTCTTAACGAGCATTGTTATTTGTGAAAGAGTTGAACTAAGATTTCTTATCTAAGTTTCATTCTCTTGAACACATACCATAGACTTGGGCCAGTAGAGAACAAGATACCATACATTGCAAAGTGTATTAAGTATACTTGATTCACAGAGCTATCTGAATAACGGAACAAGTTATTAAAGAAGCTCACCTGACAAACAAACCTAAAACCAACACCATATACGGCGTGGAGTATATGAAGTACTTAGTTTGGGAAACTAAGGAATAATTCCAAGGTTGCTGAGCACAGGAAATACTTAGCTTGGAAGGCTTAGGAATAGCTCAAAAAGGTTTCTGAGTACAGGAAGTACTTGGCTGTGAAAGCCGGGGAATAACTCAGGGGGAACACTTGGTTGGGAACCTAGTGCATTTAGGAATCAAGAAAAGATATCTGTAAGGTTATCTCATTTATCTTAGTGGATTCTAGGTGCGAAAGACCGAAGTGGATTAGTTGAAGGATTACATACATTCGGATACCAATATAAAAGACTTGTGTTATTTACTTTACGTAGTTTATTACTTGTTTTACTTATATTGCAAAGTACTTACACTTATCTTCTTTGAACACGTGCACTTATCTCGAAGTCTTCCGTTCTCGAAATTAAGTATCGAGATATCTTCACGATATCTCGAAGCTGTGCTTATCAACAAAAGTTTTAAAAGACTATTCACCCTCCCGCCGTCTAGTCTTTTACTTTGCCGTTATCTGGACCAACAAGTGGTATCAGAGCGGGAGGTTCCCAAGCCTTCTGCACTGAACCTAGATCCCAGATAAGTGCCCACTAACTGCTTTTCACCTACACTTGATTCGTTTGTTTAGTGTGTTTGCTGCAGGATGTCTTTAAGTGACGCCCCAATTTTCAAGCCAGAGAATTATGAGAAATGGAAGAACAACATGATGCTCCACCTAGAAGCCATCAGTGACGAAATGATCGAAGTAATAAAGAATGGACCAATAGTTATTCAACAACTCAAGCAAGTCATAGAGGTTTCTAATGGTAGAGACAGAGAACAAAGTGATGGGTCTTCACAGACAGATGCATCAACCAGTGGGAGACCTGCCAGTCAAGTTATTTACGAACCAAAGCCCAGAGAACTCTGGACATCGGAAGATGCCAAGAGAAATAGATTGGATGGACAGTGTAAACTGTGGGGTGCAAAAACGGCGAAAGTGGCCTGGCAATTGATTGAAAAAATCTGTGCTGGCACTGAAAAAACAAAGGAAAATATGTTCGAAGTTTTAAAGCTAAAATTCCAAAACTTCAAACAAGGTCCCACAGAGACTCTTGAAGAACTAGATTTCCGGTATACAACACTTATGAGTGACATGGCTGCACTTGGTGAAAGTAATAGATATACCCAGTCAGAAAAGATTAAAACTATTGTGAGAAGTCTCAATCATAACTGGGAACACACACAGTTTTTCTACTTTAACCAAGGAATGCCTGATATCACTCCTGTGGAACTTTTCTCTCTCCTTGCCACTGTTGACAATGAGACAACTCAAAGGGAACAAACAACTGAGAAGTTGCAGAGTGTTGCTCTAGTTGCTCAAGGAACTTCTGAAAAGAAGAAAGGCAAGGATGTGACTGAGGATGCTCTTGCTGTAAAGCAAATGGGAGAAATATGTCAGTCGAGAAATTGAGAGAAGAAAAGCTAAAGAGAAGCTGAAAAAGCATCTAGGCTCAAATTATCACCAGTACAAAAATATGCAAAGCTCGCTGAACAAGCCAGCTCAAAAAGCATCAAGTACTGAGGAAGCAGAAATCGGAAATGATATCTGTTTCTATTGTCAGAAACCTGGTCATTTCAAGAAGGATTGTCCTGCCTTCAACAAATTTAAGACATGTGACAAGAACGATAGAAGAATCTTCAAAAGAAGTCAAAGAGCTATGCTCACTGAAGAAAGGAAAAAGATTCAACTCCAACTGGATGCTCTAGATATTGAGTCTGATTCTGAGGATGAGGATTCAGATGATTCCACACTACCTTCTCCGGAAATATGCGGTGTTTCTCATGAAGTAATTGACTTTGGTCAATAGAAGAAAGAAGTATGTGGAATGGCTGAAGAAATCTTCCCAGATATCTCCAACATTGAACCTTGTCTAATGGCTGATGAGGTAACACATACTTCCTGTTATACTTATGAAAGTGATGACGAAGGAATCAAAGAATTGGAAAATCTCAGAAAAGAAATTGATCTTTACAAAAGAGAATTTCTAATGTTCCGAGCTAGAGCCGAAAATTTCGAAGAAGAAAAGAATTCTCTTGCAAAGGAAAATTCTAAATTAATCAAGATATCTGAGAAAAAGGATGCTGAAAATGCATTTCTCAAGGCTCAGATATCTGAGACCGAAAAATCACATAAAGAAGCAATGGCCAATCTTCAAAAGAAATGTGAAGGTCTTCTTTCTGAGAATAAGGAACTCAAAAAGAAAGAACTATCCTTTCAATCTTATGCCAAAGCTAATGACACTCTTACTGAAGTACAATCTTATTTAAGAGATCCTTGAAAAGAGAGGACATAAATTTGGACACACACGAACAGTTCCACCACTCTGAATAAGAGTAATGAAGGACTAACATTAAATGCTCGGAGGTGATTCCCAAACAATCTCTGATGTCGGTCAGAAAGCTAAGATTGTTGACAAAGGAAAGGCAGTTGCGACCAAGCCTTTGTGGGAAAAACAAGTCCAAAAGAAAACTGTGGGAAATGTCTCTGAAAAGAAACATAACACTGAGAAGTGCAATCACCCACAGTGCTATGTCTCTCAAAAAGGAAAAATTGCGAGGCTGCAAATTTTCTTATGTCACATTTTGGAAAGAAAATTGATCATCGAGAGACTAGCAAAGCTCGAGAAGAGATCTCGAGCTGACATCAGGTGCTCGGAATGGTATTGGCTATAAACCCATTGGGAAACAACTTGCTCGCGAATACAAACAAGAGCAAGAACGATGGTTAAAGGCTAGAATTGCTCACAGAAATTATCACAAGTGGAAGATAAATCAAGCCATTGAAAATCTGAATGCCAGGGCTAGAAGAAATCTGGCTAGGAAAGCTAAGTTTGCTGAAAAGCAGACTCAGAAATCTGACAGGTATCTGAAAGCACCAAATGGAGCACCTAGGAACACACCAAGTAAGAAAATAGTTCTTAACAACAATGATACTAATCATTTAACTAAGATTCCTCCTTATGTTCCTGTTAGACAAAAGAATGTTCCTAAGAAATTCATTAAAAAATGGATTCCTACTGTAAGATTCTTTAATCTAGATGGTTCCATTGTTGGTATGAGAACCTAATCTCCTGTTTCCTGTTTTGTGCAGAACACTCTAAAGACTAACTCAAACTGGCATTTTGATAGTGGATGTGGGAAGCACATATAGGAGACAAAACAAATCTGATTAACTACAAAAATTGCAATGATGGACCAATTATCAGGTTTGCTGGAGGAGATGAAAATCCAACCATAGGTTTTGGCAATTTGAAGTTTGGCTCCCTCACAATCTCTGAAGTACTTCATGTAAAGGGATTGAAATATAATCTCCTAAGCATGAGTCAACTAGTAGACAAAGGGTACACTGTCAAGATAAAGTCAAAACCATGTAAAGTGATTGACAATGAGTCAAAGCAGTTTTGGTTGCAAGGCGTAAAGAAAATCTTTATGTTGCTGATTGGGCATCCGCCACAACCGAAGAATGTCTCATGGTGAGTCAATCTGGCCACACTGAAGAAAATTGGCTATGGCATAAAAGAATGAGTCACTTGAATTTCAAAACTCTGAATAAACTAGCCAAGAAAGAGTTGGTGGTTGGTTTACCCAAAATGGCATATAGAAAAGAAGGTGTATGCTCAGCTTGCCAAATGGGAAAACAATCCAAAACATCTTTCAAGTCTAAAACTAGACATTCCAGTGAAAGGCCACTGCAAATGTTACATATGGATCTATTTGAATCCTCAGTAACTAGTTATGCAGGAAAGAAGTATGTTCTGGTTGTTGTTGATGATTACTCAAGATTCACTTGGGTTGTCTTTCTCAAACACAAATCTGATGCAAGGGTTGAGATACCTAACTTGCTGAATAAGCTCGAAGTCATGAAAAATGACAAGGTATCTGTAATCAGAACAGACCATGGTACTGAGTTTGTGAACCAGTACATCAAAGAGTTTTGTACTTGCAAAGGTATACAACATCAACTATCTTCTGTAAGGACACCACAACAAAATGGTGTTGCTGAAAGAAAGAATAGGACCATGAAAGAAGAAGCAAGAACAATGCTTGTTGACACTGAAATAAGTGAAATCTATTGGGTTGAAGCTGTAAACACAGCATGCTACACTCAAAATAGATGTCTGATTAACAAACACCATGACAAAACTCCGTACGAGCTTTTCATTGGTAGACCCCCTAGTATCAAACATCTAAGGGTGTTTGGTTGCAGATGTTTCGTTCTTAACAATGGAAAAGAATACTTGAGAACATTTCAACCAAAGGCAGATGAAGGAGTATTTCTTGGTTATTCTCTGAATAGTTAAGCCTACAGAATCTACAACAAAAAGAACGCAAAAGATCGAAGAATCTATTCATGTAGTATTCTATGAAGGAAACAAGAAAGTACTCTTGAATGATGATCTCTCAGATAGGTTCAAAGAACTAATGATTAAAAATTCTGAAAAAGGATCCTCAGAAGGAAACAATTCTATCATTCAAATAGAGGATGAGTCTGACGATGAAAAGCAACCTATGCTTAGTAACAACCAGATGACTCTAAGACATGATGAAGAATTTCCTATGAGAATTCGAAATGGAGCAGACTCTTGAGAACCTTCATCATGAAAAGGTATCTGAAAATGAGATTGCTGAAATGCAAGATCCAGATATCTCTAACACTGAAAAAGTGTCAGATATCCATGACATTTCCCATGTGTCAGATATCCCAGATACTGCACAAGTATCTCATCAAGATCATATTGATTCACATTCAAATCAAATTGATATTGATCCTACTAGTTCAAAACCCATTATGAAATGGATAAGAAATCATCCTTCAAAAGATGTGATTGGTCCCATAGACCAAGGAGTTAGAACTAGAAGAGCAATCGCTGAAAATGCAAGTTGTCTCTATGGATGTTTCATCTCAAAAATTGAACCAAAGACTATAGAAGAAGCATTAAAAGATCAAGATTGGATCTCTGCAATTCAAGAAGAGTTGGATCAATTTGAGAGAAATAATGTCTGGAAACTGGTTCCATTTGTTGACGGAATATCTGTAATAGGAACCAAGTGGTTTTTCAGAAACAAAATGAATGAGTCTGGTGAAATAACTAGAAACAAAGCTAGATTGGTTGCCAAGGGATTTACCCAGACTGAAGGACTAGATTTTGATGAATCTTATGCACCAGTTGCAAGATTGGATGCAATAAGACTCTTTCTAGCCTTTGCAGCTCATAATGACTTTACAGTTTATCAGATGGATGTCAAGAGTGCATTTCTAAATGGTGAACTGGCTGAGGAAGTCTATGTTGAGCAACCACCAGGTTTTGAAGTTTCCTCAGAAAGTAGGAGGGTCTATAAGCTTCAGAAAGCTCTGTATGGGCTGAAACAAGCTCCAAGAGCATGGTATGTGTTGAGGGTATAACTCCCCAACTACTTAGATTTATTTAACTCTTCTAATGGGTGCCAAGGTAAGAGGCTCCTTGCTAGATGAGGACCGAGGCGTAAGAACCAACTACTCCGTAAGGACACACACTTGGGGGGGTTTAGTGCCCGGTTTGCTAAATGTCAAACCGGGATGAGACTTTACTCGAGAGTGACTGAGGATCGACTCTGTATAGTACTTGGGATTGGGGTCGTGATGTGACTAGCGAGATGACTTGTTCGAAGTCCGAAGTCACTTACTTGTTGGGATGTGTGCCTTATTTATAGGCTATCATCAAAATGGAAGGCCTTGCTAGGATTGCGCCATGTGTATGCCAGGATAGAGCCACCAATGCTAACATGAGGCCCATAGCCCAACAATGAAGCTTTAGCCCATGCCATCTTGGGCTTTAGGGTAGTTTAGTCATTATTGGGAGAGTTCTTGAGGTGACTAGTTACGCCGAGTTCCCGAGTTCGAGGAGGTCAGGATGCTGATCCAGACCGTGCACTGATTGTCGATGAGGAAGTTCTCACTGTCCAACTCTTCCGGTTCGGAGCTCCTGGGTTCGGACACCTCACTCTTTGGTGCTCATTTGCTTGGTTGCTTTAAGAGATGGTCATGCTGGATCCGAGTCGACATCCGTATCGGAGTCCTTGGGTCGGAGAGGGTACTGACTTAGCACTGTGCTCCTTTCCCAGAGAGGCTCGGACCAAGGTGGGTCGGACCTATGGTTCCGGGTCGGGCCTTGTAGGTCCAAATCCTTTGTCCCTTTCTTTTAGGGTGGGTCGGACCATGGTTAGTCTGCCCGGATCGGACCGTTGGCTCGGACCAAAGTGCCTCGGATCCAATTGATGACTTGGGATGCCTTAGGATTCGCTCCTAGGTCCTTTATAACGGATTGGACATATTTCCGTATCAACATATGTCCCCCTAGTTTCCAAGTATCTTAGTAGAAGATAGTTGTGGAACTATTGGTTTGGGAAGCTGTTTTGAGGAAAAAATCCGTTCTTCAGTCCAATCCGTAAAAGATGTATTCCGTACTTCGTGTGGCCATTGACTTAGTCTCTCTCCCCCTCCCCCCCTTTTTTCTTTTCCTAAAACATAAAGCCATCCGAGGATTGGTTCGAAGAACAGCGAAGTGAAGAAAAAAGAAAAAAGGGTATTTGTAATGGAGACTAAGTGTAGGCTCCGAACATCGGTAGTGTACCTTTGATGAGCTACGGTGGCGGACCGTAGGTGCGTGTCCCGTCCGAACCAACCTCTGTGGTCGCGGAAGGTCAGAAGGATAATTGCTCGAGAATCTGAGGTTCCTTGTGTGGACCGATTATCACGGGTGATAAGCCGCTAGGCATCCGAGAAGATGATAATCCGGAGCTCTCGTGCTGTCTGCTGCCCGAGAGTGGGATAGTTGTTGTATTCGTCTATCCGTGAGATAAATTCATTGTACCAATTCGTCATTTCACTTAGTATAATTGTACTATGCCGTTGGATGATTTCTGATCTGCGATTGAGATTTAATCCAGAAAAATCGCGACGGTTGGAGTTCCCAATATGGCCCTCTATAAATAGAGGGTTGGCGGTTCATTTCTCACCGTTTAGAGAGAATTTTTGCATTCTAAGTATATCCAAAGCAACTACCAGCAATCCGAAGCGAGCAACGAGCGGTTCGAAGCGCGTGATCCTGTGCAAAGTCAAATCACTTCTATCTTATCATCCGAGTCCAAGTAAGTTTACTTGTCTCGTCTTATGATTAAATTATCTCTATTGTCTTTTGTCTTCAAGTTACTCGGATGCATGCTCATGATGTGTAGTATAGTTGGTAACCTTTACGTACTTTGATGTTGACTAACCCCGTATAAGCGTAGTACTGACTCGGGACTAACTTCGTCGAGTAAAGCCGCTAGTTTTGGCTTTGAACTGACCACTTTAATATACATAAATGACCTCTCGGACTGCCATCTTAAAGCTTACAAAATTGCTTTCTCCTTTCCCTAGGATGTCCGAGAGTGATAGCCAAAATCGATCCGGTGAGGATATGACTCGGCGATATCCTTAACCGATAGCTCAGGAGATTGAGATCGTGGATAATGACGAAATCTTGGAGGTGGAACAAGCGTCCCATCCGGTCGGAAGAGCGAGGTAAGTTCCTTACCGTTAGTTGTTCGGATCCAGTCCTCCGAGTCGTCGGGATTACTGCGAGTGTCCCATGTGCGAGGTTATTGTGGCGGCTCAAGAAACAAGTTCGAGTTGTAGGAACTTCGTCGCTTGGTCGGTGGCGAACCCGAACTTCGGTAGAGATCCGATCTTTAATTGAACCTTGGTTATAATTTTAGGAGTAATCCTAATCGAGTCCCGTTCGTTCGGATCATGACGAACTATTGAGGAAGTGCATGATACTTCGGAGGCACTTCCTAGCTTAGGTGCATTTGAAGAAGGTGAAGAAGACCGTGTGCAAGTCGCTGCGCCTCTTCGGACTGTTGTAGAGTTAGCGTCCTCATACGAGGAAGATGAGGCAGAAGAAGGTGTCTTGGGCGAAGATTCAGTTCGAGGAGGAAGAAGGTGCGAGCCATCCGCTAATGTGCTCCGTGTGGAAACTTACGGGCAAGCGGGGGCCGAGTCGGCGGTGGTGAGGAAGAGCGTCCGGAGAGGCTGAGGAAGGGTGAGGACGTTTTCCAAGTGAAGTTCCCTCGGTCTAGAGACCAGGTCACTCACCCCGATCCGGAGGGCGAGTTGAATGAAGATGGTACGCTGCCTACTTGTGCCTCAACCATCCGAGCCGATGAAGTGGATGAGCTCCGGAGAAGATATGAGATCCGGTGTGTGGAGATTCTCATCCGGACGAATCTCATGCTTTTGTAATCCGCCTCAAGCTACATGTACATCTATGAGATAAGTCTCCATTGCGATTGGCGGCTACGATGTCGTCCGAGTTTCGGAGATTTTGAGCGGCATGGGTTTGAGTCCGCACTTTGAGATCATCCCAACTCCCTCGGAAATTTGATGTGATTGAGTGCTATGTAAATATAAAGGCATCCGCTCACCTTGATAATTTCCATAAATTATTCAACATTAGTGTAAGTAATAGGAACACATGGTTCTATCGTTCGTATGTCGCCAGCGTACATTTTTGTTGATCCCTTGTCCTCGTTGTGAATCGAATGGTTCAAGAGGTACATTTTGTCCGTCCGCTCAAGCCGGGCAATCCAAGCGGAGAGGCCCATGTGGCATTTCGAGAAGAAGATCTTCGAGGCAACCGCCAGATGGAAGCCAGGCTCGGAACATCCTTGTGGATGCAAGCGTTCCATCGGTCAAGAGCGGAGAAGTACTTCTTCCGAGGTGCGATATGTCAACCTCTGCCTTTCTTGGCGGCTTGTCCGAAACGAGTTTTTGTGACAACATGGAGGATCTGTGTAAGTGGTTTCTCTCTTCCTCTGGTTGGTTGTCCGAGTCGGTTGTCTGTTTGTCGACTATATGATTATCATTTGTAGATTCTTTTGTATCTTGCAACTCATTGTGGTTCGGATGTGACTTTTTGGTTCGGTATCGATGTCGACCATGCGGGAGTTGAAGCGTCGCAAAAGCAGCTTATGGAAGGAGTTAGCGAGGTTCTCGGACCCAGATTATCAAGACTTCCATCGTACTCCCGATGAACGAACCAAGAAATGCTGCTGTGTTCCGTGTGGAGGAGTCTCGGAGAGCTGCTGGGCGAAGAGGCCCAAACTATCCTACTCGGACAAGGGTAAGGTGGTCGGCTCTAAGGGCTCAAAAAGCCTCCAAGATCCGTGTCGAGATCCTCCTGCGGCGGATCGAAGCTGATTCTTAACGCTCCTCGAAGGTCGAATCCTCCGCCAAGAAAGGCAAGGAAAAGTGGCGGCGCCTGGAGCCGGATCTTTGAAGTTGCTCGGTTGTTCTTTGCCGGAGTTGGGCGGATTTGGAGTTAGCGCCGCTCGCAAAGTGAGTTTAAGTTTTCCGTTGGTTTTACATCTTCTTGTGGTTCGAGGTATCTAACACTTTCAATGTTTCGTTTTGTTTTTAGCTTCTTCTTCTTTGAAGCATGCTCCTTGGTAGGCTTCGGAGGGCTACCAGAAGAGGATTTAGCTAAGAGGCTGCCAGGCGATTGAAGCGTCGGTTGAACAAGACTTTGGGCGCTGAAGAAGGCCATATTGCTAAACAAGAGGCGAGTCGGAGGCGGCCAAGATGAAAAGTGCCATCCGATCTTTGGAGGTGACTTGAAAGTGCACCAAGATAGTTTGACGATTTCGTGGCCGTCTCTAGGACTTTAAAGGATAAGATCTTTGAAGGAGCTTGAGGAGTCGGACAAGGGCATCGAAGATTTCCTTGATTCGGACTCCTACAAGTTTTGCTCGAGTCGAAATATGATGAGGCCCGTCAAGATGGGTTTGATGGGTTGTGGGCGGTCTTGGGAGGAAGGGTTGGATACCGAATGACTGCGACTTGGAGGCTGAGGGGGTGTCCGCCTTTAAAAATGGAGATGGCTCGGTCTTTGCTCTGGAGGGTGTCTTGGGAAGACACCTTAAATGTGAATTTGTGGAGCTGATGCAGGACAGTCGGAGGCAAGAAGTACAACCATGGCGGTCCGTACCTCCCATCCTTCGTCCCTCGGGTGCTTATGTCCGATGTTTTCGTTCCTTTGGAGGATCACTTGAGCACAACCGACCGGGTGACTCTGCCGGGCTGTCAAGGCTTTGATCGTAACCTTGACTTGATGGAGGAGTGTCGGCCTTCTGAAAGAGGTTGAGGCTCGGAGAGAACGGAGGTTAGCCAAGCAGCAAGAAGGTCAGCGCCTCCGGAGAAGGATACGGGGCCCCTCGGTCTCAACCTAGTTCGTCCGGCGGCGTAGGCGGTGAAGGCAGGGTATGCCAGGTTTTTTGTAGTAGGGTGCCTCAAGACTAAAAACAATGTTGTTTTTCTTTTGCTCATCATCTTTTGTTGGATAAATATATACTTGGTTTTGATGAGCGTTTGTTGGTTCGCCCTTGGTGGCTCGGAACTATTTTGTCACAAGAATGCTAATGTTCTTGTGTTCATCCTTGGGCGTTTAATTTCGTATTTGCGTAGTAACTCATCAACTCTCGAGACTCGGATAGTGGGTTCGGACCTTGTGATTCATACCGCCAGACATTAATTTACTGGTGCAAATTCTCCTTCTTGGTCTTGGGGATGATCAACCATTGTTCCCATCGAATCGGAATCTTTAATAGAAATAAACCGAATCACGAGCGGTTGAACCACGTCTTAGAGTGATCGACTTGCGAGAAGGAGAATCTCCTTGTATCGTGATCGATGGTAGCAATTCGGACGTTGGCTTGGTGTTATCGAGTCATGCAGACTTGTGAGATAGTGAAAAGATGATCATCAAATGCAGGTGACTCTATCTGAATCACGGTTTCTTGGATGTTGTTATATCGACCCGAGCTTGATATGTCCGAGTGAGTAGCTTAGTCGATATGCTCGACCATATGGATGGATTGTTGGGTTGGGCCAATGGAAGGCGAAGAGCCAGGCCCATGTTCGGCCCAAGCCCATTTCCGGTGAATATGGGACACGTGTCCGCTTCTAATTGGTCTTCTCTTTCTATATATACTCCTCCTTTGTACGGCTTCTCATTAGGACATCTCGCCCTTTTATAGTTATCAAAGGTCCGGAGCTCGAGTCCGAACGGCTGGGGAGCATGTTTATACCATCACTCTTGTCCGTGATCTCCTCCCAAGGGTTTCTCCGATGCTTCGGAAGTCTACCCGGGTTGGTTCTCGGTGAGAGTTTTGGAAATTAGATTGCTCGGAAAGCCAGCCTCGGATCTTCGAGGATCTGGTCCGTCTTAAGTGAGGCCCGAAATTTGTGCCAATCAATTCCTCTGATCGTCAGGCTAATCTTCTTTCTCCGGGGCTGTGGTCTATATTCGTGACTTTTAGCCCCAGAGAGGTAGATTAGCTGGATGGTTCGGGGATCTTCAAATAGTTGTTTGTGAACCTCCATGCATCCGAGGCAATCCGCTTCTGAGTATGCGCCCGGGGGACGACAAGTTGGCATAATTGGTTTGATAGAATCCCTTCCAGTATTTCGTGGTTCGGTCGTAAAAAACCGCCCGAGATGTTGGAAGGCTTTCTACCAATCCTGTGGTGTCTAGTTGTTCGTTTCTCGGATTTAGGGAGCTCCGGATGTATCCTTTTTAGTAGGTCTTCTAGCTCGTCCTTGAAGATATGTATCCGAGCAGTTTGGTTCTGTTGGTGACTTTGTCTCCAGGATTGAAGGCTCGAGGGAGCTACTTGCAATTTTGGAAAGGAGTCCCCAACAGTGCTGAGCTTGTTTGGAGTCGGATCATTGGGGACTTCCGGAAGTAACCTTTCTGGTGACTCGTTTGTCTTGCACCTAAGGTCTTTCGTCCGAAGCGGCTCGGTTTTGTTTGTAGCTCGTTCGAATTGAAGGCTCGAGGGCGACTTACAATGCAGGAGTCCTGACAATCTCGGTCTTGTTGGGACTCGGACCAAGGAGCCTCCGGAGTGACTTGGGTTGATCCGACTATCTGGTTGGTCGCTTTCCAAATCTTGTGAATCAGGGTGTATTTATAGTATTTGGTATGAGGCGATCGGATTGTCGGTGCTTCTTGCTTGCTTGAGTTTTCTTTCTTTGAAGTGATGAAGTATCCTTTCGGAAGCATTGAAGCCTTAAATATATCGTCCATTTCTTTGTTAGATTTTGTATCGCCGAAGAACTTGAAACCTTTGTCGATAAGCAATCAAAGTTGGGATAGCGGAGTTCCCTCTTCCTCCGGAGTGCCTACTGATGCAGCTAGGTGTTAGACGGGTTTGGTTCGATGAGACCGGGTTAATTAGGAAGCTTATTGTAGAAGTAGAAAAGAGAGAGAGTAGGAGCTTGTTTTTGTAAGCCTGATTAGGGCTCTTCGGACCCTGACTTTGTAAATTTGTACCCCTGTTTTAATAAAAGCGTATTTGCCTTTGTGAAGGTCGGACACTGTTTGATTGTGTTAATCCGATCCGGATCGATATGATCGAGGTTGGATTAAGTAGTTTAAATATCTTTATGGCTCGTCCGAATCATGAAATTGGAGGACATGATTATCAACAATGTTTATGAAATCACAGTTGTATTGATTTGGAAATCGGATTACAACTTGAGGGCTTGAGGCCTTTTCAAAAACAAACACAAAAAAAGTCGACCCAGACGGAGGAAGGTGGCGTAGTTGCCATACTTCTCTAAGTGTAAAAATTTTGAAGATTCTTGGCATTCCAAGTTCTCTTCAAGGCCCGCCCTTGTTCATCTTCCAGTTCAAAGCTTCCATTAGCTCTTGCCCCAGTAACCTTGTATGGTCCTTCCCACTTGGGCTTAAGTTTCCCCACATGACTCAGTATATCGGCTCTTCTGAGGACTAAGTCTCCAACTTGTATGTCCTTGGGAAGGACACGTTTATGGTAGGCCCGGCGGTCATGGCTTGGTCCGAAGGATGTTGGCCAATGCCTTATCGCTTGTCTTCAAGGAGCTCGAGGTCATAGATCCTTGCGAGCTCATTATCAAGCTGGTTGTATTCTTTGGATTCTTTGGTTGCCACCACCGTCTCGAAGGATGACCGCCGGATCCATAGACCGAGGAGAAAGGTGTTTCTTGTCAATGGCGGTTGGTTTGTCGTTCGATGGGCCCAAAGCTGCGTCGAGATCATCCATGTTGTCTTGGGAAGTTCTTAACCTTTTCTCCAAAATTTTGACTATGGTCTTGTTGGTGGCTTCCACGACCATTGGCTTGGGGTAATATGAGTAAAGCGTTGTTCTATTTTGAAGGATTGAAGCCACTCCTTGATCTTGACCCAAAATTGTGCTCCATTATGCGAAACTAGCACTCGTGGGAGTCGAAACCGCAGATGATGTTTTCCAAATGAATGTCCTCACCACGCTTTACGTGATGGTTGACGCTTGACTTGACCCACTTAGTGAAGTACTCTCGCCACTATCAAAACTTCTTGATGTGTTCCTCGTGGAAAGGGACCAACTATGTCTATGCCCCATTGATCAAATGGGCATGCTATGATTGACGGAATCATAGGGTTGGTCGGGCGGTGTGGTATGTTGGCATAGTATTGGCAGTCTTCACAGGTGCGGGCGATGTTGGCAGCATCCATGTCGATAGTTGGCCAATAGTATCATTGCCTTATGATCTTTTGCGCCAAAGTTCTTCCCCCAGAATGACTTCCACAGCTTCTGGCGTGGATCTCTTCCATCGCAGTTTTCGCCTCTTGAGGATCTAGGCACCTCAAGTGAGTTCCGCTGTGAGATCTCTTGTAGAGATCTTCTCCCAGAATAAAGTATCTGTTAGCTCGACATTGAATCTTCCTGGCCTCTCTAGGATCCATAGGTAGAGTGCCATCCTTGAGGTAACGGAATATATCAGTCATCCAATTCCTTTACATGCCCAACAGGAACATCTTTCCGTTGGGGTTTGCCAGGGAGGATTCCGCGCGGGTCATTAGGATTCTTGTGTCCAAAGCTCCTAGAGCCGAGGCATACTTGGAGAGGGCATCGGCCTTTTCATTCCATTCTCTGTGAAATTGGTCAAGAGTAAATTCTTCAAATTGCTCAACTTCTTTCTTGAGGAGTTCCAAGTATTTGATCATGTTAGGTCCTTTGGTGGTGAAAGACCCGGAGAAGCTGGATTATGCAGTTGGGAGTCATGTAGGCTTTGATCCTTTTTACGAAGGGCTTTCGCCATTCTTAGGCGGTGATAAGTGCTTACTCGGCCTCGTTGTTTGTCACCTTAAAATTGAGGTGTGATGGCGTACTCTAGCTTGGCTCCTTGGGCTTTCAAGGAAAATTCCTATTCCTCCCAATCGTCCGTTGATGATCCATCCACTTGTAATGTCCACCATTCTTTGTTTCCTACCTTTCCTCCTAAAGTGGGAGTGAGTGCTTTCTCAACCTCCTGCTTCTTGTCGGAAGATCACGAGTTGTCGAGTTCTTCATCCAAGAAACATGTGCCTCACTCGGTGAATCATCCATAGGTTGGTAGTACTTTCATAAATTTGGATGCTACCTCTTTGCGTCTCTTCCGCTTCTTTCTCTTCACTTGATTCCTTGATCTGGCAATCACCACATGACTAGCCTTTTCACAGGAATTTTCGTTCTCTTCTTACATTTCTGGATAGTCTACCGAAGTCGGCGAACTTGCGCTTTCTTGGCGATGGGGCTTGATACCCAATATCATATTCACTTAGCTCAATAGCCCATTTGGAGCGTCTGGTGATCCGGTTTTTCAAGACATGTTTGAGTGGCTCATTTGTAAGGACCACAATCCGATGCGACTTGAAGTAAGGCTTTAGTCGTAATGCGGTGTAAACCGGTCTGACGAGCTTCTCAACCTTGACATATCGGCCTCGAGCCTACAAGAGCTTTGCTCAAGTAGTAAATGCTTTCGTTGTCTTGTAGCGTACGGTCTGAACTCATTGCTTCATCAGTGGTGGCCAAATAGAGGTAAAGAGTTTCATCCTCCATGGGTTTAGACAGAAGGGGCGGCGAGAGGAGATACTTTTTCAAGTTTTCCAGGGCCTCTTCGCACTCCTTTGTCCACTCGAACTTATTTCCTTTTCGTAAGATCTTAAAGAAGGGAAGGTTCTTCTCGGCGGACGTTGAGATAAAACGGCTCAACGCCATCACCTTTCCTAGAAGCTTCTGAACTTCATTGACGGTCTTGGGCATGGCAGATCTATGATTGCCTTTATTTTCTCTGGGTTAGCACTGATGCCTCTTTCTGTGACCATGTAGCCGAGGAATTTTCCTCCTTTCACCCCGAAAGTGCACTTTTCAGGGTTCAGCTTCATTCCATATTTTCGGAGAATAGAAAAACAATTGTTGAGGTGTTCGATGTATTCCTCTTCAGTCTTGCTTTTCACAAGCATGTCGTCCACATAGACTTCCATGGTTTTTCCCAATTCTTCCTTGAACATCTTGTTTACCAGTCGTTGGTAAGTAGCTCCTGCATTCTTGAGGCCAAAGGGCATGACCTTGAAGCAATAGACTCCTCCGGCCGCAAAGAATGCCATTTTCTTGATGTCTTCTTGAGCCATCTGATTTGGTAGAAGCCTTGGTATGCATCCATGAAGCTTAGAAGTGCACATCCTGCAGTGGAATCAACCAGCTGGTCTATGCGTGGTAATGGATAGGGATCCTTTGGACAAAACTTGTTGAGCCTAGTGAAGTCATTGCACATTCTCCACTTTCCTGGAGCTTTTTCGACGAGGACCACGTTGCAGACCCAATCGGAGTATCTGACTTCTTTGATATGACCTGCTTTCATCAACTTGTCAACCTCCCCTGCTATGATAGCATCCTCAACTGGTCCGAAGTCTTTCCTCTTTTGCCGGATGTGCTTAACCGTAGGATCCATGTTCAGACGGTGAACCGCGATCCTCGGGTCTATCCCCTTGAGATCATCTGTGCTCCAAGCAAAGATGTCGCGATTGTCACGAAGGCAAGTGATGAGCTTCAGTTCTACTTCCGTACTCATCTCGGTTCTAATTCGAGTTGTTCTTTCCGGATTTCCTTCGACCAGTTGGACCTCTTTCAAGGCTTCATGGGATTCTATTCTAGCTGTCTTGGGGAACTTTTCTACGGCGATCAATACGATTTCTTCCTTGATTGGCGTTAAATCTTGGGAGAATGGCTAAGAGGGCCCTTAGTAGTGACAGGTTGAGTGGCCCCTCTGGTTGACATGATGTAGCACTCGAGCTTCTCTAACGTTGCCCATTTCTTCCCTACTGTCGGGGTTGGAAACTTCACCTGTTGTAGGGAGAAGCAATTGCTCTGAATTGGTTAAGTCCCAGGCCCAAAATCACGTTATAGTCAAAGGTGCTATCTACTACCACAAAGAGGATAATGCAGGTCACTCTTGTCGGAAAAGTGCCCATGGAGACTTGAAGTGGTATACTTCAACAGGCGTACTCTGAGACCCTCCAAAGCCTACTAATGAGGTGTATACTCGTCCATACTGTATTTGCCCCAGATGCATTTGCTCAACAGTCCTTTTGGATAGGACATTGGAGGAGCTTCCTGTGTCGATTAGTACCTTGTTGACCTTGTAAGTGGCAATCACTAGAGAAACGACCAAAGGGACATCGGGGTCCTTGAGATCTCCTCCGCCAGACGTTGGTGGGGGGATCTCGCTATCGTCAAAGGTGATTGCATTTGTGCCTTTCAAGGCTGGTGGACCGTAGGCCCTGTCGTTGTTTCTTAAGTGTTGCGCGGTCCTTTCCCTTGCATTTCTGCTATCTCCTCCTGTTGGTCCTCCTGCAATGGTGTTGATAACTCCACTATAAGGGAGGTTCTCCATTTCTGTCTCTTCGTGGTACCCTTGATATCTTTGGGCCTGCCGAGGTGGGATTTCCGCTGGAGGTGGTGGTAAAGATCCTATCGGAGGTTCAGAACCACGCTCCTCTCTTCTTTGCTCATTCCTTCTATGCCTGGAGGGCTCTTCTTCACCTGTTGGTTCTTTCAACTTCCCACTTCTCACTAGTCTTTCAATTTCTGTCTTTAATTGGATGCAATCCTCAGTCGGATGACCTTTCTGCTTGTGGAACCTACAGTAGTCTTTAGAGAATTTACTCTTCTTGCTGCTCTTGACAGGTTTTGGCCATTGTATATCTAAGTCCTTCTCAACAATAGAAGCCAAGATGTCGGATCTTGATGCTGTGAGTATACTCGGCGTATCTCACAGGTGGAGTTCTTTCTCTATGGAGTTCTTTTACATCCTGAGATCTCTTTTTTGCTGGAACTTCCTTTGACGGGGTGTATGTTCTTGTCGTACTTGTTCCTTGCCCTTCTTTATCCCTGCCCTTATCGGGACATTTCTTCGGTAATCTTCTCCATACAAGACTCCTTGAGATATCTTCGGATACTTTTGGTGGTGATTTCTTCGTTGGAAAGCTTCATTTAAGCTCATCATTATAAGTGTTGGCATATAGGTGTCGGACCCGCTCTTTGATGCTATGAGGCTCTACAGTCGTGCTTGACGTTGAAGCGGTCAAGGAAGGTTACGAGGTCCTCATGCTCTTCTGGATTATGCGCGGTGCTCAGTGACCTCTTCCTTCTTTTGCTTTCTCAAACCTTTTGAGAAAGGAGGCAACGTCCGCATAGGATTTGATGGAACCATTAGGTAGTGAGGTCCACCAATCCATTGCTTCTCCAAAGAGTGTGGTGGAAAAGTTGAGAGCTTTAATGTTATCGTTGAGTCCATTGCTTTCCATCTTACTTTCGTATCTAGTAAGATGCCCTACAGGGCAAGTATCTCCATAGTAATGCTCAAGGTTTGGGATAACACAGTCGGGGCGCTTTCTTTCTCTTCTGATCTCATCGCACAGAGGGTTGGGAGTTTTAACTACCACCTTCTCATGCTTTGACCATCTGCTCAAGGTGGCAATTTGTGTTTCAAGGCCTTGTTGGAGATAGATACGCTTTCGGTCGGTCTTTCACGATTACGGGGTTGATGGCTACATCTGGAGGAAGATCACCGATTGGAACTATCGGAGTGCTTTCCGCCATTTGATCTCTGGGCGCTTGTTGTTGAGCTTCTCGCCGATTGGTTCCCACCGTCGCTTACTGTGGCCACGGACTTCTCCCTCGTTGTTCATGAGAAGCAGCGGCTCTTCTATTGAGAAGATGTCTCAGATCTTCTGGTTGGGCTTGTTCCCCCAGCCTTTGTTGGATCGGACGGTGCTCATTTCTTGATTGAGCGGGTTCAGCTTGCCTTGGGATCGGCGTAGGCGGGGTGGGTTGAGGAGGCTGGAGGTTGTTTGATCCAAAGCACCCTTGAATAGTGGTTAGTAAGAGGCCGAACTGATTCTCATTCATCCCGAACTCACTGGGACGGATGATCTGTCCATTCGGGAGGGTAAAGTTTCTTCCTGGGGGAGGACCATGTGTTCCTGACGGAGGAACCTGTCCTTCATCCCCAAGTGTCTGGATCCTTACTGGTGGATTAGTGGCTCTTTCCTCGCCAGAAGAAAGACTAACGGTATGGCCATCACTTGGTCATCTACTACTTCTCTTGTTGAGACTCTTGTTACTCCACCTCTTCTAGTGGGAGGTCTCCCCCTTTGTCTTGGAGCAGGCGTACCAATGGCAGTGGCGTTGGTTCTTGTGGACCTTCTTATTCTTGCCATTACTGAAGAGAACGGGACTTTTTGTAAAGATTCCCACAGACGGCGCCAAAATGTTGAGGGTATAACTCCCCAACTACTTAGATTTATTTAACTCTTCTAATGGGTGCCAAGGTAAGAGGCTCCTTGCTAGGTGAGGACCGAGGCGTAAGAACCAGCGACCAACTACTCCGTGGGACACGCACACTTGAGCGGGGGGCTTAGGGCCGGGTTTGCTAAGTGTCAAACCGGGATGAGACTTTACTCGAGAGTGACTGAGGATCGACTCTGTATAGTACTTGGGATTGGGGTCGTGATGTGACTAGCGAGATGACTTGTTCGAAGTCCGAAGTCACTTACTTGTTGGGATGTGTGCCTTATTTATAGGCTATCATCAAAATGGAAGGCCTTGCTAGGATTGCGCCATGTGTACGGCCAGGATAGAGCCACCAATGCTAACATGAGGCCCATAGCCCAACAATGAAGCTTTAGCCCATGCCATCTTGGGCTTTAGGGGTAGTTTGGTCATTATTGGGAGAGTTCTTGAGGCTGTGACTAGTTCTGCCGAGTTCCCAGGTTCGGAGAGGTCGGTCCGGATGCCTGATTCAGACCGTACCTGATTGTCAGATGAGGAAGTTCTCCTTCCTGTCCAACTCTTCCGGTTCGGAGCTCCTGGGTTCGGACACCTCACTCTTTGGTGCTCATTTGCTTGGTTGCTTTAAGAGATGGTCATGCTGGATCCGAGTCGACATCCGTATCGGAGTCCTTGGGTCGGAGAGATCTTGACTTAGCACTGTGCTCCTTTCCCAGAGAGGCTCGGACCAAGGTGGGTCGGACCTATGGTTCCGGGTCGGGCCTTGTAGGTCCAAATCCTTTGTCCCTTTCTTTTAGGGTGGGTCGGACCATGGTTAGTTTGCCCGGATCGGACCGTTGGCTCGGAACAAAGTGCCTCGGATCCATTTGATGACTTGGGATGCCTTAGGATTCGCTCCTAGGTCCTTTATGACGGATTGGACATATTTCCGTATCAACAGTATGATACATTGGCCAGATACCTACTAGAAAGTGGCTTCAAGAAAGGAGATGTTGACAAAACACTCTTCATACTGAACCATGACGGGAAACTACAAATAGTTCAAGTATATGTTGATGACATTATATTTGGATCTAAAGACAAGCAACTTTGTGAAGATTTTGCTGAACTCATGAAATTTAAATTTGAGATGAGCATGATGGGAGAATTGAATTACTTCCTAGGGCTGCAAGTCAAGCAACTCAATGATGGAATATTCATTAGTCAAACAAAGTATGCAAATGACATGCTCAATAAGTTTAATCTAAAGCCTTCTGAAAAGAATGCTAAGATACCAATGAGCATCGGAACCAAAATGACCTACACTGAATCTGACAAGAGTGTTGAAGAACACAAGTATAGGAAATTGATTGGATCGCTACTATACCTCACTGCAAGTAGGCCTGATATTCAATATGCAGTTGGAGTGTGTGCTAGATTTCAGACAAATCCAATGCAGTCACACTACAACATTGCTATGAAAATATTAAGGTATGTAAAAGGTACTGTAGAAGTTGGATTGTGGTATCCAAAAGAGAGTGGATTGAGTTTGGTTGGCTATTCAGATGCCGACTATCTTTGGATCATTGCTTGATAGAAAAGCACCTCGGGAACTTGTCAATTTCTTGGTGCTAGATTAATATCATGGTTGAAGAAACAAAATTCAATTGCCACATCTACCACAGGTGAATATATTCTTCTTTGGGTGTTGTGCTTCACAGATATTGTGGATACAACAACAACTCAAAGACTATGGACTCAATGAAGAGAAAACTCCCATTTTCTGTGACAACACAAGTGCCATTGCCATAACTCAGAATCCTAAGTTTCATGCAAGAACAATGCACATTGATGTTAGACACCACTTCATCAGAGACCATGTTGAAAAAGACAATATAGAGATACTCAAGATTGGCACTGAAGACCAACTTGCAGATATCTTCACTAAGCCACTACAACAAAGTAGATTCTTAGCCTTAAGACACAGACTTGGACTAATGGAGCTACCAAAGAACTGAAAAAGTTCAGAAAAGAGATATCAGAAGAAGTATCAAAGAAGAGAGAAAAGGTATCTGGAACGGGTATCCAGAGAAGAGGTATCTGGAACGGGTATCCAGAGAAGAGGAATCTAGAACGGGTATCCAGAAACTAAAGGCTAAAGGGTAAAACGGTTGTTCAAATATTTACGAGGCGTACTCGGATATCTGGATCACTTTCGATGAGGGAACACAAAGAGAATAGTACAACTATCTGCAGTCAACTACTCTCTTGAAATTTGTATTATTTCTATCTCTGTGTAAAACTTGGACAAATACCAATTGTGAGATAAATTCAGATGCAAACAGTGTTCTTGGTCATACAGAAACGTGATTCAAAAAGCTAATAGCCAAAATTCATTAAATGGGCACAATTACATTTAATGATTGTGATCATTGCTGAAGAAGCAATGGTGACCCTTGATGAATTGGGGATTGATCTTTCTGGAGATTAACTCTCGATAAATAGTGGGTTAAAATTCACAGGCCCACTATGCATTTAATGCCGAAAAGCTTTTACTCACGTCGCCTACAATTCTGAGATACTTACACAAAATTAATTTGTATGTATATGTCTGTGGAGATTATATTGCTATATATATGGGATTTTGGCAAAAGAAATTACTTTCGCCTAATCTCTGTTAGTTTTTCTGCAAAGAATTACTAATCTCTCACCCAAATCTCTTTCTCGTTTTTCAAAAACTTCACTATTTAAAGAGATGGCTCCCAAACGTGCTTCTTCTCAGAAATCCCAAGCTACTACTGGTACTGCTGAAAAGCAAGCAACAATGCTAGTTATAACAAACAATCGGTTGATCGGAGAATTCGACCCTGATCATTGGACTTCAAATCACAGGATGATTTGGGGTGGTGCCATGATTGAGGAATACCTGGTAGCCGCAATAGAAAACCAGACTGACAGGAAGTTGGTACTTGATATGCTTGAAAAGGCAAAAATCAAGGGTTTTCTATCTGCTCTTCCCAGTGGAGTTTCTTCACTGGTTGTTCTGGAGTTTTACAACAACTCCATTTCCAAGATCTCTGAAGGCACTGAGATGGTGTCTATCAAGACCAAAGTCCAAGGACAAGAAATCCTGTTGGACGAAACAACTTTATGTGAGCTGTTTGAACTTCAAAATCTTGGAAAGGATTTTGAAATTGACACCAAGGATGAAGATCTCCTTGAAGGTGTGAAGCAACTATATAGTAATGTGTGTGATCTTGACAAACCAGACACACCCATCGACTTTAAGCTTGCTGACATTAGGACTAGACATCTTTTGGTCCACTGGGATGTGTTGGCATGTATCCTTCACAGATGCTTTGATGGTCTACAAGGAGGTGCTGACCAGATAAGCCAAGAACGCTGGATGATGATGTTCTTGTTGAGCCAACAAGACAAAATTTGAAAACCCTTTTAATTAGGGGAAGTACGCTTTCATGAAATTTGTGAAGAAAATACAAGGCTTTGAGCCTAAAATCGTTAAGGGCCTTGCGGAGCCAAAAGCAACAGTAAGCTATGGACTGAAAATATGCTACTTACTGGAATGTCTTGGCATTGAGCTCAGAGGCAGCGAGATATTGCCAACAGTAACCTACTCTACAAATATGAGTATACAAACATGATGAAAAAGGTTACTGGATCTCAGAAAGGTTCCAAGAAGCGAAAGACTGAAGAGGGTATCTGAGGGAAAAGTTGCGACCAAGAAGCCCAGAACTTCACGGAAGAAGTCTGCTGGCAGATCAGAAGGCACACCCATTGAGGTTGTCGATTCCCAAATACCTGACGTCGCTGCAGATGAACTAATTAATGAAGATGAACTCATCAATGCTGCAAAAGAGGCATCGGCTACTGAACATGTAAAACCCCGTTTTTCTATCATTTTAATTTCCTTAGATTTTATTTTGTTCCTTGTAGTTAAAGAGCTATTTAACTATTTACCTTAGCTAGTGAGTAATTAATTAGCTTGGGTTTTAGAGTCTCGTTTTGTTGGGTTTCTATCCTGCTTCTCGCTATCCTTCTCCTAACTGATTCCTTCTTTCTCGACTGGATTTATACGCATAACAGAAGCTTTCTCTTCGTTCATTAACTCTCAGCACTTTGTACCCTAAACCTAGCATTCTGAGAATCTAAATTGTTCACCGTCTTCGCCTCTTCTTCTCCATTCTTCTCCAAATTGATTCCGTTCGATAAGTTCTTCAACTCAACTTCTGTCTTTCCTCGTACCTTTATCTCTTTCTAACTTAAGAACACTGCTTCTACGTAATCAGTTACAAGGGCTAGGGATTTTTGGTTCGTTTCGATCGCTTGCTCTCGTTCGACCTTCGGTAAGCATCAAACCTCCGTTTCCTCTTGTAATTCAGCTATTGGGGGGGGGGGGGGTTAGTTTTTGCGTGTTCTTGTTTCTTGCTAATTTGTATCTTGTAAATTTGCTTAATTTTCGCCCGTTATGATTCTGAAATCCCTGCTCTGTTTTGTTGGTTCGTATGCTCTGTTTTCTGTTCAAGTTACAGTTCTGGCTAAAGTTTTAGTCAAATCGCATATGTCGGTGAACAACAATTACTTGTGTCCGACTGGTTTGCGTATTTGATGCTTTGTTTGCCAGAGGTCTGCGTTTCGACACCTGCCCTGTGCATGTTATTTTGCCTTTTCTATTCCTGCCTGTTGCGTTCAGTGAGCAGTATCCAATAAATAGTTTCTTCTGCAAATTTGTTAACAACTTGTCCTATGGCTGAGTGGTTGGTTGTCTAAGTTTAGGATTTGTAGAGATCTTTGTATCAATTCTGCCTGCCACATTATTTGTTCTATTTTTTATTTTCATTGTTGTCGGTAACAAACTTGCTAAAATCATTATGTATCTAGGTGCTTACTCCTTTCTCGTGTTTTGATTTGTTTTGCCTAGAGATTTGTGGGGTTAAAGGGTATCGTTAATTTATCTTCGCGCAAATGTTAAGTAGTGTTATATTTTATCAGAATTTGCGGGTTGCTTAGTTTACGAGGTCATCTAAGGTGAGTGTTCTTAAAACCGATTCCGAAAACCAAGGAAGTACATGCTTTTATTGTATATATACGTACTGCATCAAAGTAATTTCCAACTCATTCTATTTCAAAAAAATTGCACCGAAGCAACTGTCAAATGCTTCCGCTAAAACATGATTTATGCACGAAAGATTGATTTTTATATCTATATGTATATATTATGATTTGATTGATTGATTTGCTTAATGACCGATATATGCGCAAAATGTGGTGGAGGTTTACGAGTGGGTAGACTTGGGTTATTAATGCATCGAGTTATTCATGAGGTTCCTTTGCTTACTTCCCCTTGACGCGAGGCAGAAGTCCCCGAGGTCTTGGTGGGTAGTAGTGTTTCACCCATGTACCATGGCAGGGTAACGTTTGTGTCAGAGTCATTCTCATGCAGGCGATAAGGGCTTGGATTGGGGTTATAAGGTTATTGCCCAACGAAATGGTGATTATCTTTATTACGATTGCTTCGTTATTGATATGATTGTATATTCAGTTTTGTTATGAATTTCCTATTGATATGTTAATTGTCAACATCACACGAACACCTTTGAGATTTTTGTCTCACACTCTTTGTTTTCCTTCCTTGTAGATTACGGAGTTTAGTGGAGGATGAGTCGGTAGACGTTCAGCAACTTGAGTGAAGTGGGTTTTTTAAACGGGGTTTTTGTAACTTTTAGCCGCTGCTTTTGAAAATAGTGTTATTCGCAAGTGTTATGTTAGAATTTTAGCTTCTTAGAGCTGTTAGATTGTCTCTTTGTTATTGTTTTAACGCCTTGTGCTTTTAAAATTAGTGTAATTTTAGGGCATTCTGAACAAGTAGATTCAGCAAGAAAGTGCTTTGAAATGTCAAGACTATTACGAAAGCCTTGGCGATGAACTCATAAATCTTGAAACTTCAAATTCTTCTCGGAAGAAGCGATTGTTGATAACTCTGTTCATTTCGATGTGAATCGAGCGGAGAAGATCCCATCCCCCAAGGTTGTTGAAAAAGTAACCAAGGCAAAGGGGAAGAAGAAAAGGTCCAAGGTTGCTGAGAAAGCAACTAGCTTAAAGATTGCTGAGCAAGCAACTATAGCAAAGGTTGTTGGTGCCAACACACCATCAGGGAAAGTCACATATAAACAACTTCAAGAAGCCCTGATGAGTGGTGACCTAGTGTTGGTAGACGCTGATGTCAACACCACACTTAAAAATCTGGAAGAGCTCTCAAATGCTCAAACACGCTTCCGGACAACCACAACAACCAACCACAACAGCCACAAGTGGTTGATGAAATGGTGAATGAACTCCATTTCGACATATCAGCTATGCAACATGCTGAAGAAAATCCTGCAAATGAGCAGGTTTCCCAACTCCAAGAGAGGGATCAAACTTAGACACCTACTCAGAATGATCAACGGAGGCAAGCGAGTTAGCCACTCAGGAAAAGGTTGAAGTACCTCAAACTTCTAACAAAGAAGCAACACTAGAACAACGAGACCAATTCATGGAACGGTCATAAGTTCCAGAGACCACTCAGCCTGACATTGCTCAGGTAGCTGGATGGTTTGTACTTGTGAATTTCTTTGTGTTTTACATCTTGTTAACTAATAAAATTATTTATTACGCTGAATTAGAAACAAATGAACAAGAGGAAGGCGCAAAGCTTGCCTCGAGAATCCCCGAAGGAGAACTTCCACTTAAAGGAGCAGGAGCAATCTCCGCGGTGAAAGCAGGTTCATAAGATATAACATCTCGGATATGTGCTTTATACACTTGACTAATACTATTAAGTATACATTTCTAATAGGCTCCAACTGAGAAGAAAAATGAAGAGACTGAAAAGTCTATCTCTTCAGAAAAGAATCCAGAGACTTCCAAGGTCTCTGAGGAACAAGTATCTGAACCTTCTGCAGAGAAGGTATATCATTCAGATATCTATAATCTTCAAAGATAAATCTCTGATCATTTTCTCAAACTAACACTTTCTACTTAACGGTTCAAAAGAAGTAGAAGTTCTTTGAGAATTGCCCGCTCAATCCCAACAAATGGAAATTGATGAGGCATCAAAACCTTCATCACAAGAAAATTTTCGGAGGCACAAGTCTACGAGCAACAAATATCTGAGCCTCCAATAGTGGAGGTAATTGACCTCTCGGATATCGATTACGAAAATAGAACTTTTCTTGATAAAATTTCCTAAGTGTTATGTTTCTAATCTCGAGTTCAAAAGAAAGAGAGGATCTTTGAGGATCGACTTCCAAGTCTCCTCCTCACACCAAGATATCGAGGCACTGGAACCTCGTAGTCCAACCTTACGAGCTTTGATGTTGCACAGGTAACACAGATACTTGACTACTCTAAAACTCAGATATCTACACAAGTTTTGAAACTAATTTAAAACTCTCTCTTTCAGGTTCAAAGTAGTGCCAAGAAGGAGTCAAATGATGACTACGAAAACCTTCTTCCCTTCTTCAAGACTCATACCTTGCCAAAGCATATTCAATGCTTCAAGAAATGGCAAAGGTTAAGGTGCTCGATCTCTACGAAATCGAGAATCACAGATCAACCAACAAGACGAGCACGAGCTCTTGATCTGGAAAACTATATCCACGCAATGTTCCCTACTGAACAATATCAAGTTGCGACCTTAATGCGTAAGGATTTTTCCAAGGAAGTGGCACACAAATTGGTGCAAGCCTTCAAACAGGCAGATGGTCAGACAGTTGAGATGGCATTCAAGCGATCACCCCTGCACTACAATTTATTCCTACGAACAAGAAGAAGTAAATGGGCAAATGATCACTATTCGAGTGATCAATCTGGTCTCTGAAGATGAAGAAGAGAAGGAAACTGACGAAAATGACTATGAAGATTTTCCTTCTGATCATCACAAGGATGAGGATGATAAAAAGGATGATGATGATGCCCCTGTACCAGGGACGGGAGGGATTCCACAAGGAAACATTGCCTCAGCTGCTGAAAATCACACTGAGAGGACATCACAACAATCCCCTCCTCCATCACCTCAGAAATCTACCCATCCATCTTCCCAACAACAAAAAGACACTACTGAACAAGTAGTTGAGCACTCTGAGGAAACAACTCAGAAGATATTAAATACTCAAACCAGACCTGCTCAACTCAAACAACTGTTGAAAGAAGAGCAACATCTCCATCTTCAACTTGAAGAAGAGCTAGTTAAATCCAGAGATAAGCTCAATCAACTACAAGATTAATACTTACAAGAGACAGTAGCTTACTCTGAGGTTAAAGAGCTCCAGGATGCTGTAAATGCTATTGCTAAGGAGCTAGATACTGAAGAAGTATCTAAAGAAAAGCATGATGCTAAGGCTGCATCATCAGCAAAAGACATACCATCCTCCTCTCAGAAAGGAAAGAAGCCCATCTCTGAGATGGTTCTTTAATGGAAAATCTTGAAAATGTCCAAGAGGATGAAGATCCTTTGGGTGATGACTCGGATGATGAAGAAGACAAGACTTTGGCGAACATAATGAACACTTAGCGGTTTCTCATCGAAAAGGAAGCTAATTGCTCTGAAGTTTTCAACAAAGCGCGAAATGTCCACTCCATGAATATATGAATAGATATCAAGTTTTGGCACATCTTAAAGGAGATGTCTTCACAAAACAAAGAGGTAATTGCTCCGTCCCCTCAGTTACGAGAAATTCACTGAGCTCATCACTCAGAGAACAACCAGTATGATCATTGCTCAGAAGGATCTGGGAATGGTAAGGGACGATGATGTGTCATTAGCTGAAAAAGCTTTTCACGAGGCAAGTTACACTGCTGGAAAAGTAGATGCCATACTAGGCCCATTGGCAGAGCTCACTGATAAGGAAAATGGACTTATCAAACAAAATCAGGAGCTCAAATTTGAACTTGAAGTTGGTCACGCTACAACTACTTGCAAAAGAATTTTGAGTCCTCTCGATTCTTTTGTGGTATAATCGATCGACAATGACTAAGGGGGAAGAATTTGGATAATATCAGGGGGGAGGAAAGAAGAAATCTGGAGTTGGTGTCGCTCAGAAAGGAAGAGGAAACAAGAAAACTTCCCAGCCACCACTCAGAATAAATGAGCCCTCACCAAATCAAGCTGCTTTGCAAATAGTAGCTACTTCCCAGCAGCCAACTGAAGAAACTACGATGATAACAAGGGCCATGGCAAAAAGACCTCCAAGGAGTACCAAGGCTCCAAGGAGAAGACAAGTAAGTGGGATTGATGAATCTTCTGAAGAAGAAGATGGCCAAATCAAATCCCTGGGCAATGAAGAAGGTTGCAAAAGTCTCAAAAGAATTAATATTGATGATGATGAAGATGAGGACGAAGATGAAGCTCCTCTTCACAGAAAAAGAAGAAAGGTTGATAGCCCATCTGAGCCCATAGCTGCAAAGCTTTTAGCAGCTAAAACACCCTCTGGAAATACCAAGTCAATCCAGGGTGGTTCTTCAAGCAATCCCCCAAAGGAGAATTCTAGACAAAGAAGGAACAGGCTGAGAGCTGAACAAAGACAAAGTCAATTTCCACTCAGGCCAGAAGAAGCCAAAATTGAGTATGTGAAGAATGACGACAATTCCTCTGTCTACAGGTGCCTTAATCAGAAGAATGGCTACTGGATTCTGGAACTCAAGCACTTACTGGTAAATTCAAGGTTTCCAGAACCAATCAATAAACAGCTCATGGCATGGAGAAAAGATAAGCCAATCTTGATTAACACCAACCACATCAAAGCATGGTTGGATTTTGAAGTAATCAAGAGCGAAGCCATGAAGAAGGACTGTCGATGAATATCCTTATGGAAAGGCGGATGATGTGCAGAATTCCCAACCTTCTTGGAGCAGCACAAGAGCAAGACTTGCGATGGAACCCTATGAGTCCTTCTACTTAACTGAAGATCAATACAAGGGTGACATCAGATATCTGAAGATCATTTATGAATACTTCAAGCTATCAGATATCAGAATCGAGCATGCCTGGAAGTGGGGAAAGTATCTGTGGGTCAAGCATTTTGTCAAGAGAAATCTCACCAAAACCTACAAGGAAGTCTGTGGATGTGCCAGAGACAAAGATGATTATCGAACTCTTCACTATGACTACTCTGATGATATCAAAAGGTTTGGTGATAGGAAATTTGCAAATTGATCCATGGAGCTGTTTTGAAGATTTGAAGACTTGAAGACTTGTCATTTAGAATGTTCACTTAGAGCTTGGTTACTCCCGTTGTTCTATTTGACTAAGTAGTTTCTGTGATTTTGCTGATTGATCTTTTCTGTTAAATCTTGAAAAATTTATCTGTAAGCTTTCTCTGTATCATATCTAATGAACTTACTCAAGTCTCAGATATCATTTTAAATAAAAGATAACTTGTCAGCAAAGATCACACCTTGTGATTTGGTTGATGTTTACTTCCTGCACTTAATTATATGAATTAAAAGATCATAAGAAATGATTATATGGTGGATTGTTTCCTCATCCAGATTTGTAATAGGTCAGATAGTCATCGTTGACTGATCAAAATGGGGGAAATTTGTTAGGAATATCTGTTTAGATTTTTGATCAACAACCTAATGAGTTATCTTAGCCCAGAAAGGTGATTAGTACTCTTAGTTCACTTGAACACTGTAAAAGAGGAAACTCACTAAGTATGATAGTCTAGCAAATCTTGTATAGGATGTTAGGTCTCGAAATGTAATTTTATTTTGAAGAAGACCAAGAAGAAGGCATCCATGAGGAAAAGTTCAGCAGATTTGAAGATTTGAAGAATGCACAAGATTCTTTGAAGACAAGGGTTTTTCGGATACCTATGTCGAGATATCTTGGAGAAACAAGTGTTTGAAACACAAGTTGCAAAAGATATATGAGAATAAAGGTTTATGAGACAAGGAAAGTGCCCACATATATCTACACTCGATACCTTGGACATAAAATATGCTTACGAAAAGAAACATATTATAACAAGTTGTTTAAACAAGTGGTATCTGGAGCTATGATGATCTCTGGAAAAGAACATGCAAAGTTTCAGAAAACTCTGATTGTATAAAGATCTCTGATACCATGCATAGTTCCATTGGCACTACAGGACAAAATATAGTACGATGCATTAAATGCATGAGATAGAAATGTCGAACACAAGCGGTAGCCAAGAAGAAGACAAACACCTTTCTGATACTATATTAGGATATCAATAGTTTAAATTTGATTTAAGCTATGGATACTATTCACGACACTCAAAATTCATCTATAAATATCAACACTTAGGCGCTTGAGAACACACCTTAGAACACACTGAACTCCAAGAACATTGAATACTCACACAAGCGCTCTCAAGCAAACTACTTACCTTCAAGCTTTCTGTTGCGACCAAAGCTCTTGATTCTAAGTAGCACAAAAGTTCTAAGTGTCCTGATCCTTAACGAGCATTGTTATTTGTGAAAGAGTTGAACTAAGATTTCTTATCTAAGTTTCATTCTCTTGAACACATACCATAGACTTGGTCGATGAGAACAAGATACCATACATTGCAAAGTGTATGAAGTATACTTGATTCATAGAGCTATCTGAATAACTGATGAACAAGTTATTAAAGAAGCTCACCTGACAAACAAACCTAAAACCAACACCATATATGGCGTGGAGTATAGGAAGTACTTAGTTTGGGAAACTAAGGAATAACTCAAGGTTCTGAGCACGAAATACTTAGCTTGGAAGGCTAAGGAATAGCTCAAAAGGTTTACGATGCGGAAGTACTTGGTGAAAGCAGGGAATAACTCGGGGAACACTTGTTTGGGAACCTAGTGCATTTAGGAATCAAGAAAAGATATGTAAGGTTACCTCATTTATCTTAGTGGATTCTAGGTGCGAGAAAGACCGAAGTGGATTAGTTGAAGGATTCGCCACCTTGGATACCACTATAAAAGACTTGTGTTACTTGCGTAGTTTATTACTTGTTTTACTTATATTGCAAAGTACTTACACTTATCTTCTTGAACACGTGCACTTATCTCGAAGTCTTCTCTCTGAAATTAAGTATCAGATTTCTTCACAGATATCTGAGAAACTGTGTTTATCGACAAAAGTTTTAAAAGACTATTCACCCCCACCCCCCTCTAGTCTTTTACTTTGCCGTTATCTGGACCAACAAAGAACACAAGTATAGACAATTGATTGGGTCTCTACTATACCTCTTTGCAAGTAGACCTGATGTTCAATATGCAGTTGGAGTGTGTGCTAGATTTCAGACAAATCCAATGCAGTCACACTACAACATTGCTATGAAGATATTAAGGTATGTAAAAGGTACTGTAGAAGTTGGATTGTGGTATCCAAAAGATAGTGGATTGAGTTTGGTTGGCTATTCAGATGCCGACTATGCTGGATCATTGCTTGATAGAAAAAGCACATCAGGAACTTGTCAATTTCTTGGTGCTAGATTAATATCGGTTCAGCAAGAAACAAAATTCAATTGCCACATCTACCACAGAAGCTGAATATATTGCTGCTGGATATTGTGCTTCATACATATTGTGGATACAACAACTCAGAGACTATGGACTCAATGAAGAAAAAACTCCCATTTTCTGTGATAACACAATTGCTATTTCCATAACTCAAAATCCTAAGTTTCATGCAAGAACAAAGCACATTGATGTTAGACACCACTTTATCAGAGACCATGTTGAAAAAGGCAATATAGAGATACTCAAAATTGGCACTGAAGACCTACTACGGATATCTTCACTAAGCCGCTACAAGAAAGTAGATTCTTAGCCTTAAGACACGATCTTGGACTAATGTAGCTACCAAAGAAGAAAAGTTAGAGAAGAGATATCTGAAGAAGATATCAAAGAAGAGAGAAAGGTATACGAGCGGGTATCCGGAGAAGTGGAATCTGGAGGGTATCCGAAACTAAAGGCTAAAGGGTAAAATGGCTATTCAAAGATTTACGAGGCGTACTCGGATATGGATCACTTTCGATGAGGGAACACAAAGAGAATAGTACAAGTGCGATCAACTACTCTCTTGAAATTTGTATTATTTCTATCTTTGTGTAAAACTTGGACAAATCCCAAGTGTGAGATAATTTCAGATGCAAACAGTGTTCTTGGTCATACAGAAACGTGATTCAGAAAGCTAATAGCCAAAATTCATTAAATAGGCACAATTACATTTGTTGATTGTGATCATTGCTGAAGAAGCAATGGTGATCCTTGATGAATTGGGCGATTGATCTTTACGGCAGAGATTAACTCTCAGTAAATAGTGGACTGTTAAAATTACGACAGGGCCTACTATGCATTTAATGCCCAACAAACTTTTACTCACGCATGTCTGCAATTCACAGATACTTACACACAAAATTAATTTGTATGTATATGCATGGAGATTACATTACTATATATATGGGATTTTGGCAAAAGAAATTACTTTAGCCTAATCCATCTACTGAACTTGCAAGAATAGCAAAACACTTCTTGACCTCTGCAAATCTACATTAGTTTTTCAAAGAATTACTAATCTCTCACCCAAATCTCTTTCTTGTTTTCAAAACTTCACTATTTAAAGAGATGGCTCCCAAAGCGTGCTTCTTCTCGAAATCCCAAGCTACTCGCTACTCTTTGAAAAGCAAGCGGTGCTAGTTATAACAAACAATCGGTTGATCGGAAATTGACCACGATCATTGGACTTCAAATCACAGGATGATTTGGGGTGGTGCCATATTGAGAATACCTAGTAGCTGCAATAGAAAGCGGTGACCGGGAAGTTGGTACTTGATATGCTTGAAAAGGCAAAAATCAAGGGCTTTCTATCGATCTTCCGGTGGAGTTTCTTCCTTTGGATGTTCTGAGTTTTACAACAACTCCACAATTATTTCAAGATCTCTGAAGGCTTTGAGATAGTGTACATCAAGACCAAAGTCAAGGACAAGAAATCTGTTGACGAAGCGACTTTTCGTGGTGTTTGAACTTCAAAATCTTGGAAAGGATTTTGAAATTGACACCAAGGATGAAGATCTCCTTGAAGGTGTGAAGCAACTATCTGATAATGTGTGTGATCTTGACAAACGGACACACCCATCGACTTTAAACTAGCGACATAAGGACGGACATCTTTTGGTCCTTTGGGATGTGTTGGCATGTATCCTTCACGAAGGCTTGATGGTCTACAAGGAGGTCTTGACGGATAAGCGAAATATTTGGATGATGTTGTTCTTGTTGAGTCGACAAGACAAAATTTGGAAAACCCTTTTAATTGGAAATGCGCCTTCATGAAATTTGTGAAGAAGAAACAAGACTTTGAGCCTAAAATCGTTAAGGTCCTTGCTGAGCCAAAAGGCACAGTAACCTATGGTGAAAATTTGCTACTTGGAATGTCTTGGCATTGAGCTCGGAGGCGACATATATTGCCGGTAACCTATTCTACAAATATGAGTATACAAACATGATGAAAAGGTTCTTGGATCTCGAAAAGGTTCGAAGAAGCGAAGAGGTATCTGAGGGAAAAGTTGCGACCAAGAAGCCCAGAACTTCACGGAAGAAGTCTGCTGGCAAATCAGAAGGCACACCCATTGAGGTTGTCGATTCTCAGATACCTGACGTCGCTGTAGATGAACTCATCAATGAAGATGAACTCATCAATGCTGCAAAAGAGGCATCGGCTCTTGATCAAGTAGATTCAAGAGAAAGTGCTTTCGGAAATGTCAAGACTATTGCGAAAGCCTTGGCGATGAACTCATAAATCTTGAAAAACTTCAAACTCTTTCTGCGAAGCGGGATTATTGATAACTCTGTTCGATTTGATGGAATCGGACGAGGAAGATCCAGACCCGAGGTTCTTGAAAAAGTAACAAAGCGAAGGGAAGAACAAAAGTTCCAAGGTTCTTTGAAAGCAACCACTCAAAGATTGAGCAAGCACCTATAGCAAAGGTTGTTGGTGCCAACACACCATCGAGGAAAATCACGTATAAACAACTTCAAGAAATACGATGGTGGTGACCTAGTGTTGGTGAGCGATGTCAACACCACACTTAAAAATCTGGAAGAGCTCGAGCTGCTCAAACTTACGCTTCCGGACAACCACAGCGACCACAAGTGGTTGATGAAATGGTAAATGAACTCCATTTCGACATATCGGCTATCAACATCTTTGAAGAAAATCCTGCAAACAAGCGGGTTCCCAACTCTAGAGAGGATCAAGCTGAGACACCCTTGCCGAATGATCAAACAAGGGAAACTGAGTCGATCCTTTCGGAAAGGTGAAGTACGAAACTTCAAACAAAGAAGCCGTAATGGAGCAAAAGACCAAAGCATAGAAGGGTCACAAGTTCGAGACCAATCGGCTGACAATGCTCGGTATGAATGGTTTAACTCTCTACTTGTGCAATTTTATGTTCATCAATCTTGTTACTTATAAAAATTTCTTTATTCTGCTGAATTAGAAACAAAAGAACAAGAGGAAGGTGAAAAGCTTGCCTCGAGGCGAGAAGGAGGCTACTACCTCACCTCTTAAGGAATCTGAGCACATGCTACGGTGATAGAAATTCCCTAAGACATTACTTTTTAGATATTTGTTAATTCACTTAACTAATCAAGTGGATGTTTCTAATAGGCTCCATGAGAAGGAAAATGATAAGGCTAAGCTAACTCATCGGAAGAATCGACGAGACTCACAAAGTCTCTAAGGAACAAGTATTTGAGCCTTCTATTGAGAAGGTATATATATATTTGAGATACCTATAATCTTGAAAGACATCTCTCATTTTTCTCAAACTAACACTTTCTACTTGAGTTCAAAAGAAGTAGAAGTTCTTTGGGAATTGCCGCAATCCCACAATAATGGAAATTGATGAGGCATCAAAGCCTTCATCACAAGAAAAATTTCGAGTACGCACAAGTCTCTGAGCAACAATATCTGAGCCCAATAGTGGAGGTAATTGACCTCTCGGTGTCGATTTTGTAAATAGAATTTTCTTGATAAAATTTCCTAAGTGTTATGATTCTCGGTTCAAAAGAAGAGAGGATGATGAGGATCGGACTTCAGTCTCCTCCTCACACCAAGACATCGAGGCACTGAAACCTCGTAGTCCAACCTTGAGCTGTTGCATTGCGGGTAACAGATACTTGACTACTCTCTAAAACTGGATATCTACACAAGTTTTGAAACTAATTCAAAACTCTCTCTTTCGAGTTCAAAGTAGTGCCAAGAAGGAGTCAAATGATGACTGAAAACCTTCTTCCCTTCTTGAAGACTCATACCTTGCCAAAGCATATTCAATGCTTCAAGAAATGGCAAAGGTTAAGGTGCTCGATCTCTCGAAATCGAGAATCAGATCAACCAACAAGCGAGCGAGCTCTTGATGCAGAAAACTATATCCACGCAATGTTCCCTCTTGAACAATATCAAGTTGCGACCTTAATGCGTAAGGATTTTTCCAAGTGTAGCACAAATTGGTGCAAGCCTTCAAGCAGCGAGATGGTCGGACTAGATTGCAGATGGCATTCAAGCCGATCACTTGAACCTACAATTTATTCCATCTAGACAAGAAGAGGTTAATGGGCAGAAGATCACTAATCCTGAAGTGATTAATCTTGTATCTGAAGACGATGAGGAGAAAGAAATAGATGAGAATAACTTTGATGAACCTCCCTCTGATCATCACAAAAAGGATGATGATGATATGACGGATGATGATGCCCGCACTGCACGGGGGGAGGAATTCCACAAGGAAACAATGCCTCAATTTCTTTGAAAAGCACTGCGAGAGGACATCACATCAATCCCTCCTCCATCTCCTCGAAATCCACCCATCCTTCCACAATCCCAACAACAAAAAGACACTCTTGAACAAGTAGTTGAGCACTCTGAGAAACAACTCAAAAGATATTAAATACTCAAACAGGCTGCTCAACTCAAACATGTTGGAAGAAGAAGCGGCTCCATCTTCAACTTGAAGAAGAGCTAGTTAAATCAGGAGATAAGCTCGATCAACTACAAGATCAATACTTACAAGAGACAATAGCTTACTGCGAGGTTAAAGAGCTCGGGATCTTTGTAAATGCTATTGCTAAGGAATTAGATACTGAAGAAGTATCTAAAGAAAAGCATGATGCTAAGTCTGCATCACCAGCAAAAGACATACCATCCTCCTCTCAGAAAGGAAAGAAGCACATCTCTGAGATGGTTCTTTGGACTAGAAAATCTTGAAAATGTCGAGAGGATGAAGATCAACGGTGAAGACTCGGATGATGAAGAAGACAAGACTTTGGCGACACGCAATGAACAATAGTGGTTTCTCATCTTAAAGGAAGCTAATTGCTCCAGATGTTTTCAACAAACTGCCAAATGTCCACTCCCATGAATACATGAATGTCTTCACAAAACAAAGATGTAATTGCCTCCGTCTCCTCAGAAATGAAGTTCACAGAACTCATCACTCAGAGAACAACCAGTATGGTTATTGCTCAGAAGGATCTGGGAATGATAAGGGACGATGATGTGTCATTAGCTAAAAAAGCTTTTCA
The DNA here is from genome assembly GCA_026545765.1 of Plantago major. Lineage (NCBI taxonomy): Eukaryota > Viridiplantae > Streptophyta > Magnoliopsida > Lamiales > Plantaginaceae > Plantago > Plantago major. The sequence goes on along the minus strand of JAIFAC010000237.1, from coordinate 19,308 downwards.
TGAGGCAAGTTACACTGCTGGAAAAGCAGATGCCATACTAGGCCCATTGGCAGAGCTCACTGATAAGGAAAATGGACTTATCAAACAAAATCGAGCTCAATTTGAACTTGAAGTTAGTTCACTACAACTACTTGCAAAAGAATTTTAACTCTCTCTCAGATTCTTTTGTGGTACTTAGTCAGTCAACAATGACTAAGGGGGAAGAATTTGGATCTCAAGATCAGGGGGAAGGAAAGAAGAAATCTAGAGTTGGTTCCGCTCAGAAAGGAAGAGGAAACAAGAAAACTTCCCAGCCACCACTCAAAATAAATGATCCCTCATCAAATCAAGCTGCTTTGCAAATAGTAGCTACTTCCCAGCAGCCAACTGAAGAAACTACAATGGTAACAAGGGCCATGGCAAAAAGACCTCCAAGGAGTACCAAGGCATCAAGGAGAAGACAAGTAATAGGGATTGTTGAATCTTCTGAAGAAGAAGAAGGCCAAACCAAATCCCTGGGCAATGAAGAAGGCTGCAAAACTTTCACAAGAATTAATCTTGATGATTATGATGAAGAGACTGATGAAGATGAAGCTCCTCTTCACAGAAAAAGAAAAATTGATAGCCTAACTAAGCCCATTTGCCAAAGCCATTAGCTAAAACACCCTCTGAAATACCAAGTCGATCCGGTGGTTCTTCAAGCAATCCCAAAGGAGAATTCTAGACAAAGAAGGAGCAATGAGAGTGAACAAAGACAAAGTCGACTTCCACTCGGCGGAAGAAGCCAAAATTGAGTATGTGAAGAATGACAACAATTCCTCATCTCTGGTGCATTAATCGGAAGAATAGCTCTTTGGATTGGAACTCAAGCACTTCTTGGTAAATTCAAGGTTTCGAACCAATCCATAAACAACTCATGGCATGGAGAAAAGATAAGCGATCTTGATTAACACCAACCACATCAAAGCATGGTTGGATTTTGAAGTAATCAAGAGAACAGAAGCCATGAAGAAGGACCTCTCCGATGAATGTCCTTATGGAAAGCCAGGTGATGTGCACAAAATTCACAACATTCTTGGAGCGAGCAAGAGAAAGACTTGCGGTGGAACCTATGAGTCCTTCTATGGCGAAGATCAATACAAGGGTGACATCAGATATCTGAAGATCATTTATGAATACTTCAAGCTATCAGATATCAGAATCGAGCATGCCTGGAAGTGGGGAAAGTATCTGTGGGTCAAGCATTTTGTCAAGAGAAATCCCACCAAAACCTACAAGGAAGTCTGTGGATTTGCCAGAGACATAGAGATGATTGTCAGAACTCTTATCTATGACTACTCTGATGATATCAAAAGGTTTGGTGATAGGAAATTTGCAGACTGATCCATCGAGCTGTTTTGAAGACTTGAAGATTTTTGAAGACTTGAAGACTTGTCATTTAGAATGTTCACTTGGAGCTTGGTAACTCCTGTTGTTCTATTTGACTAAGTAGTTTCTGTGATTTTGCTGATTGATCTTCTCTGTTAAATCTTGAAAAAGTTATCGTAAGCTTTCTCGATCATATCTAATGAACTTACTCTCGGATATCATTTTAAATAAAGATAACTTGTCGTAAAGATCACACCTTGTGATTTGGTTGATGTTTACTACGCATAATTATATGAATTAAAAGATCATAAGAAATGATTAAGTGATGGATTGTTTCCTCATCAGTTGTAATAGGTCGGATAGTCATTGTTGGTGATCAAAATGGGAAAATTTGTTAGGATATCTGTTTAGATTTTGATCAGAAACCTAATGACTTATCTTAGCTCAGAAGGTGATTAGTACTCTTAGTTCACTTGAACACTGTAAAAGAGGAAACTCACTAAGTATGATAGTTTAGCAAATCTTGTATAGGATGTTAGGTCTCGAAATGTAATTTTTATTTTTGAAGAAGACCAAGAAGAAGGCATCCGTGAGGAAAAGTTCAGCATTTGAAGATTTGAAGGCGCACAAGTTCTTTGAAGACAAGGGTTTTTCGGATACCTATGTCGAGATATCTTGAAGAAACAAGTGTTTGAAACACGTGTTGCAAAAGATATATGAGAATAAAGGTTTAGGCGAGGAAAGTGCCTAAATACCTACACTCCGGATACCTTGGACATAAAATATGCTTGAAAGAAACATATTATAACAAGTTGTTTAAACAAGTGGTATACGGGCTATGATGATCTCTGGAAAAGAGCATTGGAAAGCCTCGAAGCTTGCATAGTTCGTTGGCACTCTGAGGACAAAGTATAGTCGATTGCATTAAATGCGTGAACATAAATGTACGAACAAAAGCTAACCACGAAGAAGATGACAAACACCTTTCTGATACTATACTCAGATATCAATAGTTTGAATTTGATTTAAGCTAACGGATACTATTCAAGCGACACTCAAAATTCATCTATAAATATCAACACTTAGGCTTGAAGAACACACTGAACACCTTAGATCCTTTGAACTTATCTTGAATACTCACAAGTTCTCTCAAGCAAACTACTTACTTTCAAGCTTTACATTGCGACCAAAGCTCTTGATTCTAAGTAGCACAAAAGTTCTAAGTGTCACGATCCTTAACGAGCATTGTTATGCATGAAGGAGTTGAACTAAGATTTCATATCTGAGATTCATTCTGGAACACTTACAATGAACTTGGGTCGATGAGAGAACAAGATACCATACATTGAAAAGTGTATTAAGTATATTTGATTCATAGAGCTATCTGAATATTGAATAAGTTATTTAAGAAGCTCACGACAAACAAACCTAAAACCAACACCTTAAGCGGTAGATACGGGAAGTACTTAGTTTGGGAAACTAAGGAATAACTCCAAAGTTATTGAGCACAGGAAGTACTTAGGTTGGAAAACTAAGCGACTCAAAAGGTTTACGATGCTGAAGTACTTGGTACGTGGCCAGGGAATAACTCAGGGGGAACACTTGGTTGGGAACCTAGTTTAGTTAGGAATCAAGAAAAGATATCTGTAAGGTTACCTCATTTATCTTAGTGGATTCTAGGTCTGAGAATGACCGAAGTGGATTAGTTGAAGGATTACGCCACCTTCAGATACCACTATAAAAGGACTTGTGTTATTTACTCTCTGCAGCTTATTACTTGTTTTACTTATATTGCAAAGTACTTACACTTATCTTGCTGAACACGTGCACTTATCTTAGAAAAGTCTTCCGCTCTCTAAAATTAAGTATCAGATATCTGTGGTATCAGATATCTTCACAGATATCTGAGAAACTGTGCTTATCGACAAAAGTTTTAAAAAACTATTCATCCCCCTCTAGTCTTTTACTTTGCCGTTATCTGGACCAACCGCGGGGGAGTATTAATATAAATGATTAGATTCTTCACCTCTCTATACGTTCGAGCTTTTAGATGAGATTATGGTATCGAGCCTCAGTTCACGCCTTTGGGTTCGAATTTCCACGGAGACAATCTCCGCCCCATATTAAATTTCCACTCGAATAGGCTCCCCAAAGAGGTTGAAATCGGCCATGAGTGCGGGGAGTATTGGAGTATTAATATAAATGACTAGATTCCACACCTCTCTACAAGTTCGAGCTTTTAGATGAGATGGAGTTCTATCATGGACTATATCATCGAGTAAAAGCTAGTGTATGAGTAAAAACCTGTATTTCTCTGGTATGCAGATTATACATCACATCCACCACATCAGCAATTTCCATTGCTGGCTGCTGCAACCACTCTGCACGAGTATCTGGCTCGTCACGTCCTCTGCAACCACTGAACACAGTTATCGCGTGCTCTATTGCAAGACCAGTAGGCTACTCGAACTGGAATTGCCAATTAGTATGATAAATCTAGGAAAACTTTGCAATTTGAAGATTGTGCATGCATAGGATTAGAATACGGCTGAAGATTTTTTGTGCAGAGCAGTACAGTTTCTTTGTAGAGGTCTTTGAATATGATCACACGAGGTGAAGTTGGTGTCTATAGAACGAGATGATATAGATAATTTGAACATCCTGCAGCCCTGCTATTTGAAATCCGTGATTCATGATTTCATATTTAAGAATTAAGATACTGTTTTTTCGTGGTTCAATGCTGTAGCTAGGAACCCTATTGCTAACGTTCGGGACATTTTGACTATCTATTAAATTTTACTGAGAGTACACTTTCTCTGTATTGTTATTTTCTTATGAGTAATATTCAAGATTACTCATAAAGAAAGAATGAACTTTCCATACAGAGGATGAGTGGACTGGCAGTAGTCACATTTGTAACTTCTACTCATTGTCAGGAACAAGTTTAAAACTTTTGTTTTTTCAAGAACTTTTAACTTTTGTTAGAATTAATTTTAAACTGCAAATGTAAAATGTTCAATTTTTTTATATAATGAAAATTTAGCCCATCGTAATTAAAGTTGGAAAAGTTTGGTAAAAAGAAAAATCAGTGGGACACTTGTTCAGACGGAAATACATAATAATTAGCTTTGGTCGCACCATATAAGCAAAGTTGGAACCAATCTTTTGAGGATGTCCACATCGGTGATGGTTTTAACCAGTTATGTTAGATTATCAATCAGATTGAGGAAACTTGTTATGTATGTCAAAATGATTGTTCATAATCATATAATTGTTTTGATGAGGTGAGATCACTACAAAAATCGGCACATGGCGGCGGATAGATCCGTCTCTCGGCGACTATCGTCGACTCTGGCGACGGATCGGGCGACGGATAGAAAATCCGTCGGCCCCCTGGAGCTGTGGCGACGGATAACAATCCGTCGTCCAATTCGCGACGGATTGGACGACGGATTGACCAATTTTTTTTTTTTTTTTTAATTCCGAAATTTAGCGACGGATAGGAATCGCTATATTTAGCGACGGATAGAATCTATCCGTCGCTAAATATTTTAATTGGACTAGTGACGGAATTTGAAATTCCGTCACTAATTCCGTCACTGTGAATTCCGTCACTGTGAATTCCGTCACTAATTCCGTCACTATTTATTTCATATTAATCCCTATTTTTCGTAGTTCACCTATTTAATCAATATAATGTTCGATAATAAATCAATAATATGGAAAATGTTTCAATGAATAAAAAAGTAATATTGAATGGAGAAATTATCGAAACAAGTGTAAATATGAAAAAAATCTGAACATAGGATACATAACTAGCTATCGAGGCGGGGGTGGGGTGGGTGATGGCGGGGGGACATGGCTGCTCCATACAACAAGGCGCTCGTTCTCCTCCCTTCGTTCTCATCATGGCGCTCCATCTCGTCCCTTTGTTGCTCCATCTCTTGAGTTAGCGAGCAACTTTGTTCCGGACCTGTTGCACCATTTCGAGACAGTCACGTATGTAACCGGACGTCTGAATTTGCTGGGATGATGATGAGAACCGGACTAGCGGATGCAAACCGAGGCTCCAGTCCATATATTAAATCCTTTCTTGTCCGGTTTGTTGACCTCTAGGAAGATGTTGTCAACTTGTTGATTGACAACACATCACCAATCTCGTCCTCACCTCGCCACGAGCATCAACCTCGATGAAATCGTAAATAGCAGATATAATGATCGATTCTTGTTTTAAAAAGTAACTTGTAATAGTGTACAAATATGAACTTTAAGCAACATAAACATACATAATAGGCGATGCGTGATCGGTCCATACCCATATACCTTGGCCTTCTTGAAGATGGCATACTTGGATGTCACCTCCCGTGCCACGAATCAAGCAGATCTAGTCAACAATTTATCATCTACAAGTAATAGAGCAGAGACTTCATACATACACGTAATTCTAGATTGCAAAAACACATATATCGCACCGATTGATAATAATCGATGTGATGATCGCCTCCCAAGGTGGTGACGGCCCTTCCCGTGTCGGTGGGATGCCGGTTACCTTTGTTGGTCCAAGCAACGTCCTGGACATCGATTCGGCGCCGATGCATCCCAAAGGGCCCACTCCGTTGCATCAACTTTGTGGAGGATTGGGCCACCCGATCGAATGGCCTTCCACGTGGACCATATCCACATGCAGTTTAGATCCCAGTCTAAATAAGCGCCGGATCTGTGGGATCAACTCTTAGGAATGAAGTACTCCTTCTACATTCCCAATTTCATACAACATCCAAAGTCGATACATGTCTAACAACATATGAGATATGGTGACTAACATATCACCCAAATAAGTGGCTAACATACCACTCACATCGATGGATAACATACCACTCACATTGTCCTAAAATTTACTAACACAATGGTGACTAACATATCACCCAAATAAAGTGGCTAACATACCACTCACATACGTTGGCTAACATACCACTCACATTGTCCTAAATTTACTAACCTGATGGTGACTAACATATCACCCAAATAAAGTGGCTAACATACCACTCACATACGATGGCTAACATACCACTCACATTGTCCTAAAATTTACTAACAATGGTGACTAACATATCACCCCGAATAAAGTGGCTAACATACCACTCACATCGTGGCTAACATACCACTCATATTAAAGCGATTAATTATAATTACAAACAAATGAATGTCATATTTTAACACCCTCAGCTCATGAAGTACTCGGCCCTCATGCGCTCGAGATGTGGCTCCAACACTCACCACCACCTTGGGTGGCTCTCTCACCTCAGGAAGATGTCACCTAGTTTGTTGTGCACCTCCGAGGCCATAAGTGTTGTCGATGTATAAGATACAAAAGCGAATATGCATTACTTTAGTACAACAATTTATACTTGTCGACTATCATTATCGGTTATGTTTTACATATTTAAGAAGAATGTATAATACTTACTTGGCGGGACTATGGAAAATCACGGGCAAGCCGTCCCACGTGGCGTTAGGATTGTTTGGATCGAACACGGTAGGGACAATCGTCGTGGTCGTCCTCCGGCATGTGTCCGGGCTGTTGGTAGAGCCATGCTGCTCTCTCTGCCAGGGGTCTCGGGAATCCGAGACCTGTCACGATCTTGAGCCCTCCACCGGCGGTGTCCCGACCCACCACTATCATGTGGCCGGCTGCGTGGGGGGACGATAGGTGGGCGGCCTCTGTCATGACATCTGCAAAAATGTAATAAATACAATAAAAATGTGTTAATACGAGTTATAATACATATGATTATAATAACACATATAATTACTCATAATACACATAATATACCGTTATCGCCGTCCTCTATGACTACATATTGGTCATCTTGCAGATCAAACAGATCATCATATGCTTCTATGTGATCTTATGCTTGTTTATCGACATCCTCTTGTTGATACGAGTTGGTAATTGAGTCGTCTTTCTCAATGTACTCCACTTCGGCGACACGAATAGGTACATGACTAACCATTCCCCTTATCGCGTTTTACGCTTGGATATTCAAAAACACCACTTGTCGTGCTTGAGTCGCGAATAAATGGTTCATACTTGGTTGGTACCTCTTCTTTTGGTTCACATCAACCATTTCATACGCTTCGTTCTTCCTCGTACCTCTGGATTAGGATCATACCACTCGGCGTCAAACAGAAGGTTCGTTTAAATGGCAATCGAATATTCAATCCTCACAATTCGTTTTAGCTTGCCGTGGAAATCAAACAAGTAAGCGTCTCCATACTCTTACACCATTAACACACCGGAGTTGCTTATGCCATGGCGTGTTACATTGGTCGTGTGGAACCTAAGGCCATTGACTATATAACACAGGAATGTGTAGACCTTTTGAATGGACCCTCTGCGAGAGCCTTTAAGTATATGCATGTGGCGTTGTTAATAGGATTCGGACATACTCTCGGAACCAATGGAAATGCAGTAGGAATTTTTGGTCAATAGTTCCTCTAGTGTATCCTCTCATCATCGAGGATTTTCTTCCAACAACGCTTTTGAAAAAGCGCAAACATTGATTCGATGATAAGTCTATAATTGAAGTAGACACTTGTAGCTATATTAAAATTTAAATAAATGGTTCTTGACCTGTAAATAGTACCATATCTTTGTCGACCTCGGCCTGATTCATTGAGGACATAATATTGTTTGCTTTCAACTCTTTATCCGTAGATATTCTTTCTTAGTTGCGCAAGAGGTCTCCGATACCGAAGGCAGATAGGAAAACTCATCATCCGCTTGAACTACGAATGTATGCGCATTTGAGCGGCCTTCTTGTCTTCGTGAGGGCGTGTTCATCAAAGTAATAAGGCGAAGGTTGCGGTTTCCTCTCGAATGTAGGCATTAGCAATCGAACCTTGAGTTTACCTTTGTTGTTGACATACTTCTTCAATTTCCCCAAGTACCTCTCGAATGGATACATCCGCCGATCTTGACGGACGACCAAGTCTCGCTTCATGAGGAAGGTGAGCAACAAGTGCTCCATAGAATCAAACCATTTCGGTGGAAAGATCGCTCGAGCTTGCATAGAATCAATGGTATGTTCCTTTCAAGATTTTCCAACACTTTATCATGAACCACCCTTGTGCCTAAATTTTTGAAAAATAAGCTCAACTCGGTGATAGCGATCCATCGTGTTTGGTGAAGCTCTCGAAATGCTCTGGGATAAGCCTCTCCATGAACACATGACAATCGTGGCTCTTCATCCCATAAACCTTTGTCTTCTTCAAATCCACACACCTCTCTAAATTTGAGGCGTAATTATAGGAAACTCAATGCCTCACCCAATCAAACAAAATTGACCTAGAAGCGTTGTCGATTGTGTAGCGCTTTCGACCACTTACCATTCTCATCCTTCTTTGTCAACTCGGGCCTTTTACACCACGCGTCGACAACTCGGATCTAGACTTCGCATGGTCCTTTGTTTTCCCTCAATGTTGCAAAGTGTATTGAATAAGTTCTCGAACACGTTCTTCTCAATGTGCATGAAATCTAAGTTGTGACGGATAAGAAGGCGCTCGTAAAGCAAGTCGGAAAATGCTTCTCTTCCTCCTACCACATTTTTTACCAATTTTCTCGTTATGCTTCATCCACCCAAGCTCGTTCACCTTCATAAGACCAATCTATCAATCTCGCAAGAATTTGTGCACCGGTAAGTCTTATCGGGCTTTTTGTTGACTTTATTTTCAAAATTGATCCTTGTTCTTCTGAGCGGATGGTCACTTTCTAGCAACCTCGATGACAATCAAACCAACAAAATTTTCCACTACCCTTGGTCTAAATGCATACATATCCTCCAAGCAATGTGGACATGCATATTTCACGATGTTTTCCTTCCGGATAGCATAGATGCAGCGAAGTGACTCACGGTCGAAGAAGCTGCTCTCAAGGTGAAGTTCTTTTTGTCGACACATCATATCTTGAGGATACCATCCGTCCACAACTCGATCGGCTCCTTGATTAGGGGTTGCAGAAAACATCAGCGTCGATCCGGATCTTTCGGCGAGCACCAATCTGATCGAAACATGAATGGCTCCTTCATGCACTCAGAAGCGGTTATGCGGTGTGAGCATAAGCGGCCAACAAGAGTATTTCGTTCACTACGAGCAGGTTAAAACCATCCGTACAAAGTCCCACGTACATTTCTAGATTCGTTTGCAAACTGGATATGTCTTGTCAAGCGATTTCCATGCGGGTGAGTCTGTGGATGGTCCATTCTACCACCTTGACATTATCGAGATTACTCGCTCCTTGTGCCACCGCATTTTATCCATGAAGCACTTGAAGCATACAATCTTTTCAAGCGAGGTGCTAGAGGAAGTACCACATTTTCTTATGTGAGAGATTTTTCTTTTATCGTTTCTTTGCGACCCCCTCCTTGTAGCTTGTACGTTCCTTACCACGAACTTGCATTCTATTAGATGCATCCTCCTCCCGATATATCATGCACATTTTGGACAACGGTCTATGGTTACCACAGTGACTAATCCCGCATCTTTTTTGGCTTGGTAAAGTTGGTGGGAACTAAGTTTTCTTGAGGACAAGGTCCGACATTCGTCAACCCGTTCATTGAAGCTTCGTTTGATTCTTGGCCATTAGCACTTCTCATTGGCGAGATAACAAAGACAACTCGGTGAGCTTACACCCGGCTAAACCGCTTGATGATTCTAACAAGTCGAAGAACAAGCTGATCCTCGGGATTCGGTGGTTCCTCCACCTCCACCTCGGTTTCGATGTTGGTTGTGTCCTGAACTCCGCCCTATGACATCATACACCATTTGTTCGACTCGAGCTCGAATAGCATCGCGCCTTGATTGGGATTGTTCCCCGACTTGTTCATTTTTCTCTTCCTTCCACGTTATGCATGTATTGGTCATATGTATTGGGGTCTTGCTTCCTCACCATGATGATTCCATACGTCTGTGAGAGAATCCATTTTCCTCAAGTCTTTGGACTACCACTTTAGGAGTCACGTATTGCTTGTTTACGCCTTTGTTTCATTGCACAAGGACACTTTATCAACCCATCCTTTACACAAGCGGATTTGACATTGCAAATTCAATGAAACCTTGACCCCTTCGAAAACTCCATTGAACTACGCCATTGAGTGCGACAATACATCCATCCACGATCGGTATTCATTGAATAATTAGATAATAACGACACGTTTGAATTCATTAGATCGAGTTCTTTCATTTACGATAATAAATCAATTTCACAATAATTCAATCAATTGCTCGTAATATAAGTTATATTAGCTCGGTCAATTGTTACGGCATTACATAATATAAGTTACATCGACTTCAATTTTACCATAATGTTTGGTTTCATATATATATCAACTAATGATTACTAGTTATACAAGCACAGAGAAGCAGCGGATGAAACTCCTCATTCTCATGCCCCCTCCTCATCACTTGTGGCGCTCCTACCACGAACTTGCATTCCAAGCAGATCTACATCCTCCTCGATACACCATGCACATGTTAAAAGCGAAAGGCACTTTCGATGGCGACCCCAAACCGCCTCTCCCTCCATTGGAGGTATGCCATGGGACGGTACTTCCTCACGTGATGAATCCATACATGATACTCGGCATGAATCCATAACGTCATAAGTGCTCGAATATTCTTTGTGGCGTCATAAATTGCTTGTTCTGCGGGTTTCCAATGTGAGGACACTTTATCAACCCCCAATTGCACAAACCGGACGTCCATGGCAAGCGAGATGAAACCTTTAACCCTTCTACAAAACTCCTAGAAACTACGCCATTTACATAAATGATCGTTACATCCATGAGCGGAATTCATTGTATATATACTTTATTTTAACTTTGAGGCGTTCAATTGATTAGATCGTATTTAATTTATTAGATCGATTCCAATTAGGATAAGAAGATTGTAGAGGTTAATTGTTAATTATTATATGTTGCTTATAAATTAATTATTAATTAAGTGTTCGATATTTACAAAATTGGGCATATAATTTAACCATTTCAACCTCTTAGTACATATATTATATACTTAACATACATATCAAATTAACTAATTACTCTATACATATCGAATTACTACATATATTCATATCAAATTACATACTTAACATACAAATTTATCAAATCAAAACTACATACTTCTATACTTAACAAACATATCAAATTAACTAAACTAACTATATATACTTAACACACAAATCAAACTAACTACATACATTCGTACATACCAAATTACATATAATTGATCAAATTAACTAAACTAACTACTACATAATTATCATATATACATATAATTGCTCAAATTAATCAAAATAAACAAAATCCCCAAATTTTAAAAAACTAGGGTTTTAGCCAAAATACCTTGATTAATCGGTAGAAATATGAAATTGATCGAAGAAACAAACTCCTTGTCCCACTAGCTTGATTAGGCACCAAGATTGGCGAATAACGAACAATTCATAGGAAACAGAGAGGAGAAGAAGAGAATGAGGAAGAAGAAGGAGAAGATGAAAAAATGAGGCGGTGCCTCTCGTCCGTCAAATTAGGAAACTACGGTAAGCGGACACGTGTCCGTCCAGAATCGATCGTCGCCATTTTGGCGGCGGATAAATATCCGTCACTATAAGGCGGATAATCTATCCGTCTTGATTTTCAAAAAAATAATTTCTTTTTTTTAAAAAAGTCAAACTTAGGCGACGGATAAATATTTATCCGTCGCCCAAGTTAGCGGCGGATAAGTTATCCGTCGCTAATAGCGACAGATAACTATTATCCGTCATGGCTAAGCGACCAGATTCCGATCCGTCGTTATGGCGACGGATAAAATCCGTCCCCATAACGTCGTTTTTCTGGTTTCTTGTAGTGTATGCTTGTGTCCATGTATGGGTGTAATTTTGTAAATAATATGGTATCAACATAGTTTTTTTGACTCTTTTAGTTTCGTTCTTTTATCCTAGCTTTGACATTTAATCAAGTACTCCTTCGTTCCATTAAAATCTTCCTAACTTTCTTTTTTAGGTTTCCATTAGAAACTTACTAACCCATAAATGGAAAGTTTTACCCACTAACTAATTTTTTATTATTTCTCTTTCCTAATTTATCATAAATTTATTCAATCTCTCTCTTACTTTATCACCCACTTACAATTTTATCAATATAATTCCTCTTACAAACTACTATTTTATTACCATTCTCTTAATTGAAGATAAAGTGATGGCTTAGGAAGCTTTTAATGGACTGGAGTGGGTATCTTGTAACATAGAGTTTTACAGCTGTTTTACACAATACATTATTACATTTCCTTAAATATATGTATGCAGGTTCATTGAGAGAAATGTAACTCATGTCATTGTTGGTGTGAAAATGGGGGGAAAGGATGTAATATATGTAAAGCAGCAACATGCATCATCACTTCAGGCCAGTGATGTACAGAAACGACTAAAGGATGTAGCGGACAGGAGATTTAGTGATGCAGATGCACAACCTGCCAATCATCATGAGATAGCTTATGGTGGCGAAATGGTTAGTACCATGTTGCTTTCCCCAATAAATGGTTCTGTTTCATCTCAATTTAGTCATCAAGTTACTGAAACTTGATCTTACTTCGCCTACTCTAATGAGTTGAAGACAAGTTCAAACTTTCGCGCTATAAAGATATTGTCAAATTATGCTATTGAAGGAGAGAACCAATCTTCTATTGTAACAATGCTATATGTTATCAGAAATATGGTTATTGCACTTCTATTCTCTTCTATGTTCTATCTTGAATAAAATTCCTGTTAACTTTTGGCGTCTAGTTTCGTCAAATATTGAAACATTGCTCTATTACAGTCGTTTGTAATACCTCTATTTAATCCTATTTACAGCACGAGAGAAATGAACGAGGACTGGCCTTCTTGGATCCCAGTGCCAAGTTTTCACTCTAATCAGGAGGTAATAGTTTCGATATGATGTTAACTTACAGCCCTGCATACTCTTTTTTTTTTTAAACCTGTATGATGGGTGAAAAAACTAATGGCATAATTGTACTTGTAGAGTATAACAAGAGCGACCTTCTTCGTTCACACCAACAAACACAGAACAAATCAATCGAACAACAAAGAAATCAGCGTGAGAATTTACTTGGTTGACTAAAAATCAAGCCTACATCACGGAAAACAATTACAGATCTTTATTGCTTTCAATCGTACACAATACAAGCTTGAATCAATCGAATTTGATCAAGAACAAGCTAAAAGCGAAAGCGCAACCTATGAGCTATCTCAATGAAATTGGATATAGAAAGCAGTTACAAAGATTGAAATTGATGATGAAATTGTGTTATGCCACCGCAAATCAACTGGTGATGATCAATTTATAGTAGAAGAAGAAACCGCCTTGCAATTTGTTCTGAATATCTTCCGCATTCTGCCTTGCTCTGTTTTCCTTCATTCCGTTATAAAATAACGATTTCCAACTGCCAGAAATGATCTCAGCCGTTGATGTTCCCAGATTTGATCTCAGCCATTGATGTTCCCAGATCTCAGCCGTCCAAATCTGTTTTGAGCTACAAAACCAACAATCTCCACCTTAACTCAAAGATCTCTGATTTACTTCCCTTTACAGTCCATTTGAAGGTAGAACTCTCAACCTTTAGGTTCCCTTAATGGCTAGAACATGCCATAGTCTCAGAATACTCATTTACTGCAAGAATTCAGACCCCTTACATTGATCAAACCAGCACAGTATCTGAACTTTTCAGCAGACAAAGGCTTAGTAAAGCTGTCTGCTGCATTATGTGATGTATGTATCTTTTCCACCTTAATTGTGCCACTCTCAATGATGTCTCTGATGAAATATAACCTGACATCAATATGCTTAGTCCTCTCATGGAAATGCTGGTGTTTAGGCGGTTGAATTGCACTCGATTATCACGAGAAAGCGTGACACAATCTTGTAACTCCCGGCTCCTTTAGCAAACCATTCAACCATATTGCTTCTTTAATGGCTTCTATATGACTATGAACTGCCTGCACGCCTGTAGTTGATAATGCTACAATAGATTCTTTGAGTGCATTTCAAGAAAGTGCGATATCAAAGAGTGAAAACAAAACATTCTTGACTTCCTATTATCAACATTTGATGCAAAATCAGCATCCACAAATCCTTGTAGAGGAAAGTCAGTTCGTTGAGTTGTTTGAAACTTCAAACCATGATCGATGTTCCTTTATGTATCTGAATACACCTTTCACCACATTCGGTGTTCTGACGGGATTACTCATATACCTACTAATCATACTCATAGCAAATGATAGATCGGCCTGCAACAAATCATTGCATACATAATGCTCCCTGACACTTGCATAGGGAATGTTACTCATTTTCACCATATCAGATTGAGTAGTAGGACAATAACTCATAGATAACTTCACTCCTGGATTTATAGGTACATTTGCAGGCTTAGAAAGATTCATCTTAAATCAGGCAAGTACCTTAGTAAGATAACTAACTTTGTGATAGTGACAAGCTCCCATGCATCATATCTTACTATATCCATACCTAAAATTCTTTTAGCACACCCCATATCTTTCATTTCAAATTCAGAACTGAGTTTTAGTTTCAAATCACAAATATCTTTCATAGACTTCCCAGCAATAAGAATGTCATCAACATACAGTAGAAGATATATGCAGTTTTCCTGTGAAACATCGATAAGTAAATGCGACTATCATACACCTTCTCTGAAGCGTATAGAGCTCATGAAATCATCAAACCTCCTATACCATTGGCGTGGACTTTGTTTAAGACCATCTGAAGATCTCCTAAGAATGCAAGCTTTATTTTCCTTATCATCCACATGCACACATGGTATTCTCATATATAACTTCATCAAGCTTCCATGTAAAAATCGGTATTCACATCCATTTGTTGAAGATGTAGCTTCCTTTGAGTAACAAGCAAGTAAATTCTTATTGAAACATGCTTGACAATTTGGTGAGAAGATTTACGTATAATCAACACCCTCCTACGAGTAAAACCTCGGCAACTAATCTTGCCTTGTATCGATAGATTCACGTGCACGGTCTCATGTTTCTTCTTAAAATCCATTTACAACTAATTAACCACGCTTCTTAGGTATCTCGACAATATCGGTGTGATTCTTTTCTAAAGACAACAATTCCTCTGAATTGCGGTAATCCACTTCTCACTTCGGGACAACTTGACTTCATGATATGTTGCGAGTTACGAGTAATTGATCTCCTCATTCTGAGATAGAGCATAAGATATATTATAGGATTTACCTATTCTTCCATATCCAACACGTCGAGCAATTCTATTCGCTCTTTTAGCTCTATCTTTAGCCAACTAGTATGATGACAGATTTTCAGAAGCATCTGTCATCTCATATGTGATGTGATCAGTTGCATTTGTCTCTTCTGAAGACAAATGTTGTTTTCCATTTCCTGTATCAGTTGAAGACTCTTCTCTGTGATCATAATGGGTAGGAATAGCATGATCATTGCCTAAAGACTCCACCTCAAGCTCTGTACCATGCTGAGGTTTCTTAAATGGCATGATATGCTCATTAAAGATTACATCCCTACTAGTGCTACATTTCTTACGTATGATACTCCATAATTTGTACCCTTCACTCGGTGGATAACGAGAAATACACACTTAATTGCTCTAGGATCGACTTGTCACATTTGTGTGTTACTAGTGCTAAGCAACCAAACACCTAATGTGAGCATATGAAGATGGTTTTCCTGACCACACTTCCTCAGGGGTTTTATTGCTCAGAGATGATGATGGACTCCTGTTGATTAAATAGCAGGCAGTAGTAGCTGCTTCTCCCCATAATATTTTGCTCAATCCTGAGCTAATCAACATGCATCTTACTCTTTCTAACACATTTCTATTGAACCTTTCAGCAACTCCATTTTGCTGTGGTGTTCCAGGAATTGTTCTGTGTCTAACAATCCCCTTCTCTTTACAAAACTCATTGAATTCTCGATAAGAACTCTAAACCATTATGGGTCCTCAAGTGTTTGATCTTCCTTTCCTTTGGTTTTCAACCTCGATAGACCATTCCACGAATTTCATGAATGTTTCATCCTTAGATCTCAAAATAATGAGCCACACTTTCCTAGAAAATCATCTATAATAGATAGGAAGTATTTTCCACCATTTAGGGTTTGTGTGTTGGTTGGGCCCCATAAATGAGTGTAGATAATCCGGAGGCCTTAGTGACATGTTTAGGCGCATCGAATCCGGTTTTATGAGACTTTCCCATGATGCAAATCTCACAGGCGTAGTGTAGTAATCTTATCTCCACTGACAAATCTTGTTTTGCTAATTCCTTGAGACCTTCTTCACTTAGGTGAGCCATCCTAGCATGCCATAGTTGAGAATTATCCATAGTAGCGACACTAGCGAGACATCGAGTATGTACCACCATTGAGATAGTATAACCCATTCCTCTTAGTTCTGTCATTCTGACTTTTACGATTTTTCAGCTGAGCACACCATTCTGAATGATACTTATAGCCATTCTCATCTAGCATGCTAGAAATCAAATTCCTCTTCAACTTAGGAATGTATCGACATTAGACAAGATCGACAACATTATCATGCATTCTCGACAATATCACCATACCCTCAATTCTACATGGATAATCATTCCCCGATGTACAGAACCACCTTTCTTAGCTTTAAAATTCACAAACCGGTCTAAATTTAGACTCGTATGGAAAAACGACGAATCGAAGCATGACATTGATTTGAACTAGTATTAATGGTGAACAAAGCTCGAAGTAATTAATACCTCTGCATCCCATATGGTGAGCATCTTACGCAATGTCTACACTCACTACAAAATATCCAATTTTAGTGGCGGAACTATCGTCGCTAAAGCAGACCGATCGTGACGGATTTAGTAACGGATAACTCCCGTCCCCGAACCTTTTGTAGCGGATAAGTATTAAAATAACGACAATGGCGGCGGAATAATCCGTTGACGATCCGTCGAATGTGACGGATTACTTATCCGTCAATTAATTCTGAAATTTAGCGAAATATTTCCGTAAGCTAAATTCCATCAAATTAATGTCGTGAATTTAGCGGAAATTATTTCGTCGCTAAATTTTATTTTAAATTATTTTTGTATTTTAAATTCTTGTTTCACATTTCACTGTTTTTCACATAATATAATCATACATAATATACAAACAATTAAATTGCATTAAATATCAAGCGTAGATAAATTGCATTATCAAATATTCGACGAATATAAATTATTCATACCGAAGTCTAATGTAACTAAGAATGCGATAGTGTCAAAGTATGTAGCATAAACAACGTAAGTCTGATGTAACTAAGAATGGGGAGGAGGCGGTGGGTAGTCTTTGGGAAGAAGTGTTGAACATCTGGGTCAAGCGTCCATTTGAGCCATCTGACACATTCCTCAAGCACTTGCTGGTAAGCTGCCTTGGTCGTAGCTATTTCCTCGTGGAGAGGAGTCATCATCTCTTGAACCTGGTCCTGTGTGAAGAGATTAGATCGTGATCCTCCCTGGGACACTGAGAAGCTACTAGAACTCGAAGGTCCCAAACTTCCCAATCCATATATTCGACCACTTGCATCCCAGGTTGACATCAAAGAAGATCTGGTTTGCTCTTCAATTGTGACTCATGGTAGTCGATCATCCTCTCATCCATCATCCTCTCCACCTCACTCTGCAATAGTAAAGTGCATCTGAAATGAGATGCAATTTTAGGAATCACTTTAAAATACAGATACAAATGTTAACCTTAAGAAAAGCGTACATGTCGGCCCCTCGGTCAAATGCCATTCTTTAGCTTAGCCTTCTTGAAGTGGTATATAGCACTCTTGGCATCCTCTATTAGCTAAAAAATATATGTGCAAACAAGTAGTTAGTTGATTGAAATGAAAGCAAAAATACATTATGTATCATATTCCAAGTCATAAACAACATATTTACTAACCTCCATCCGTGATGCGTAACAACATTTCGCGACCCATAGTGATGTCTGGCGGTGCACCATCTCATGGCTCGATTAAGCGGTTTTATGCATTCTTGAAAGCTTGATCACACAAAGGGATCCTTCGATATTCCTCCCAAAGTGCCTCCTCATCCCCCACCCAAGTTGGTTGTCTGCGTGTCTCCTTCATTTTGTAAACCATTTTCCTATAGATATCTGATCCTAAAGTCTCAGCAAGGCTGGGACACCAGGGCATCGGGAATGTAGTAGTCCTTCTACAACAATTCCATTCAAAGTAAAAATTATACAAGTTTAAAGAAAGATAACAATTTAAATATAACACCAAGTTTAGTGGCTAACATACCACTCAAATTGTGTGCAATAAGTTCATGAATAAACACTGACATATCACCCGAGTTTAGTGGCTAACATACCACTCAAATGACACAACAAGTTCATGAATGGTGAGTAACATATCAAACGAAGCTTAGTGGCTAACATACCACTCAAATTGTCCTAAAATTGACTAACACAATGGTGACTAACATATCACCCAAGTTCGGTGGCTAACATACCACTCCACGGATATGGTGGCTAACATACCATTAACACAACGATTACAAGAACAAATAAAGCATTCATTGTAACATTTAAACTTACCGCAACTCATCAAAGTAAAGTGCTTCATCCGGTCCGAGATGTTTGTCACTTCTCGCCTCCATGTCGACATCTCCCTCTTGCCTTAAAGATTTTGCGAGTTTATCCAAGGCGGTGGTGGCCAAAACACTGTTATCAATGAGACAAACAAGAAAGCGAATATTCATTAGTAAAATCATGTAACATATATTTATCTTAAGTGTATGTTCTACAAATGCATAATACTTACTTGTTCTTGCCGTTAGGGAACGTAACACTGACTTCCCCGAAATGTAGCACCGTCG